>JAVHZZ010000005.1:60928101-61013395 GCA_036250195.1 Mixophyes australis
TACTAGCATTTAATCCATATAATAGTCCTTTATTAAAACAACCCTATATGATTGTTTTATCTTTAAGTAATGTGATTGCAATTGTCCAGCACTGTTTTAATAAATAGACAAAAAGGGCATTTTCTCCGGGCACTTCAGCACATAGTGGAAGACATTAAATTGGTTATTTTTTCAGCGTCATGTTATCATAGGAAGACAAGAAACCCCTTCTATTACTGTAAAGGGGACACTTAACTATTTAACCTACGTAATCCTACAAATCTATTGGGCCAAAAATTAGAAAAGTAAAATATATCATAATTCTTAATCCTAATCATAACACAGCCTTCATATTAACCCAGATCCTAAATCTGCTCAGTTAGTTGGCAGGTGTCTCCAGAACGTCCAAGCAACACAGACGACAATTGAATCTCCCCCCATGTGTCCTTACACCCAATTTATATGGAAGCCCTAATCCAAGCATGAGTACTAACCATAGATTTATCTGAAGAGATACCATAGATTGTAGAAGATGATTTGCCTTGAAACCACTGTATGTTATTCCTCATGTTCTGCAAATGGGTACGAGGGCTACTAATGTGATCTTGTCCTGGGTCCACTAATGTATATCGGGTAAACTGTTAAATCTTACAGATATACAACCTTCTGCTTCACTGCTCAAGTGTGATTATAATTAAAAGCAAGGGTGTAACTATAATTATTGCAGTCCATGTGATTGTTAGAGGGAAAAATGTGCATACTTAATTAGGCTTCATAACATATCTTTTGCATATATATGATTTGGAAGAAATTGAGGATAAAATGACTGTATATATAATTTAGACTAATTTGTCAGATGACTACTAATGCAATTCGTACTCTACCCTATCGTATACTGAGGATAGAGCAGACATCATAGTGTGTCTAACTTAATATGGCGCATAACGGCCCCATCACAATTTAGCTGTGGGGCCCAGACAATTTGAGATACTACCCTGTTAATAGCATTGTATCATTTTATTTATATACCCCACTCATTACTCCAGTTTAATGATGATCCAATATAAACAAGTAACAAATATATATGTAAAGTTACCATGCCATAACATAACTGAGGATATCTGGAATTGTACATATTCTTGTGGCTCGAGCTGAGTTTTGTACTCATGCAAATGAGTGTCTGCAATAACTTTACTTTGACAGGTTCTACATACTTTATATATTATTTAATCTAAGTAACAACAACAACAACAACAGAAAACGGCTACTTCTAATATTACTATTACTAATATAACGTGCATTTAGACTAAATCTTTTATTTACTGTGAATATATATAAATGTAAAATGCCTTCATTCTAATATAATGCAGTGCTAACTTGCTCCCAAACTCAGATGAGTAATCAAGAGCACTTTGCTGAAAGACAATAATCCATACAGACTAACCATAATTTGATGACAGTAGCTGGCTGTAAAGCCTATTGTAGCTGTCTGTAAAGCCTATTTATCTGATAATGCACATGTAGTATACCACACGCATACAGTTAGTGTTTTCAACATGTATTAATAGAAATATTACAAAGACAAACGTGACATGTAGTTAAAGTGTACAGTCCACCACACACAGTGAGGTAGCCATTTTGTGAGATGAACCACTCTATACAGCCTACCGCAACAGGAACCAGTGAGACTACCGAGACCTCATGTATCAGTAACGTCACTATGTTTTCTTTTACCATCTCCGCTATGTGTAGAAGAAAGGCACACTATAAGTCCTTAAAATGTGACATCTATTATATAAGTAAAACATTTAGACACAAGTAATACTCTCAGACTACCTGTATGGCATTTATTGCAGGCGCAGAGTACGTCCTGTGAAGAACCTCCATGTTTTGAAGCAGTTGACTTATTTCCACCAAATAACTGTGACACTGTGACAGGTCTGTGGGAACAAAGAATATCGCTGCTGTACAATTATCCCTGGCAAATACTTGCAAATCCATTAGACCAATTACCTACTGGCTTAGAAACATTTTCCTGGCTACAAAAAACATGACATGTTGTTCTGTGAGGATATTTGAGAAAGTAAAGGTCATGCTCAGATATGAAGCTCTGCCATTAGCAGTAATCTGCCAAAATTATTCTTCCACTAAATCGGCACCAGGGGTGTGTGTGTTGTATGTGTGTGAGGGGAATCAACAAAAATCTATGTACTTATTTGAAGGCTGGCTTGTAATTATAATTACAAGAATATACACATTTGACTTGAGACTACATTGTTCACACAGGCCGGTTGTGTAACTACAACGAACTGTACATGCTTGTCTCCACTGAACCAAGTCTAGTTACACTAGCAAACACTGATGTCACAACTGTAAAAGGAAACAAACACTTTCAAAGTTACCATTTTCACTCACATTCTAAATTAACAATACTAAACATTGGTACTTTGTAAATCATAATACATTATACTGCTTTTCATGACCTGCAACTAATTATGCCCCTAACTGTTTCACTACAACATACCATACAGGTGGATCAGAGTCTAGTGTAGTGAATGGTGTTAAAGACCATGCTAAACATGCTGCTTTATAATACACACACTAACAACATAAATATTAACCACCCCATTATACTCTATACTAATTATTCACAGTCCTTTATTTCTAAGGCACCATAAGCAGCTGCACTGTAGTAAGGTACCTTTAGCACATTTATCCATATCCTCATTAGACTGGAGCCAGGCTGGGACTTTGGTGTCATTATTTAAACAGGAAAAGTTTAGGCCGCCTGCCAGCTTCAGCGAATTCTGCCTGGTGAAATGAGTTTCCTGTGATAGAAAGCAAGACATCGCTTATTAGTGGATGCATTCCTATTTATGAGGCTTTGCAAGGACAATCCACTCATTTGTGAGACTAACTTGCAAAATACAGGAATGATAAAAGGCACACTGGCATCACAAATGGCTATGGAACAGTCAAACTATGATACAGGATGAACACGTTGACAGATCACACAACTTCACAGTTTTAACGATAACAAAATAAAGCCGCAACCCCCCCAACAGCACAGACCGCAAAGGTGATTTTCTAACAGGAATCATAAAAGTCACACCAAACTGCGAATGAGACACTTAAATTAAAATACAGTCCTACAGTGGCAATAGATTGTACTACGAATACATTTATACAGTCTCCACCAAAGCCACCCAGCAAATCTAGATTGATTTTACAAGGGTGTTTCCAAAGACCATGAAATGGATGTGTAACTTGAAATGTGCTAGACAGACAAAGTGCATTTGTGCCCGTGAAGAATTGCACGTCTGCGTCTCTCTCCAGCATCATCGGAAAACGAAAGATAACCTCTAACCATCACAGTGTTAGAAAAAGTATGCGTGCTTCAAAAACATGGGGGGGAACAAGTATCTCCCTGGATGAACAATAGTTAAAGATTATTATTAAAATGTGATAATGGTTAATAGATAGATTATTTGTATATTTTAATAAATCCTACCAGTGTTAATATGGACAGCACCAAATCTATAGCAAGGCTTAGCAAATTAATCATAGTGCCAACTGTGACAAATATATACGGCGTACATTTAAAGGTACAATAGTTTTCTCTGGTCTGTACACACAACAGAAAAAGTAAAACTTCAATGAAATATGCAATCTCTAGAGTGATACTGAATGGTGGCTTTCCAATTAGTCCTATAGTATGGACAATTTACTTTTAGCTCTCATTTCCAGAGTGAATAGCACATGACCAAGAGCTGCGTTGCTGGCACAGGTGTTCATTGGAAGGGTTGTCTGAATGGTATAATTCATTGTGGAGCTGATCCTATTAAGAAAATGCCAAAAAAAAAGGAAACTGTGAATGTTCTCGGAAAAGCTGGTGGTTACAGAAAAAGACTTGGCAGGGAACCATTGTTCAGCAGGATGCCTGCTAGACAGCTTAGTGGGAACGCTGCTTGTACAGTATGTGAGGCAGAAATCAGAGGTGGCTGAGAAAATAAAAAAAACCATCACACAACTGAACAGTATATAAACATGAATAAAAACTGGTACTGGTGGAGGGATCTAAGTAGATCAAGATGACAACAGTAAACACTTATTGATTAGGACAGAAAACAGAACGCCTAGTGATACACAGCTAGCAGAATTATGTTTTAAAATCAATGAAGAGTTTTCCCAAGTACAGAAAGAAATATAGCAGCAACAATCAATAAAAAGAGTTTATTGCCACAAAGTGAATATAAATGTAATAAATACTGTATCAGTCTATTACTAGACCAGACTCTGTATCCTACAGAGTCCAGTAGTGGCTCATTGCTAATAATAAACACACATTTATATATACATTTATACAATAATATACATTTAATAGGGTTTTTCTATTAAAGCAGGGAATTCTTAGGAAAACAACGTCATTATAAGATGGTTACACAGTAGTGAAATTGGTAATGAACATTACCAGAGGCAGTGGATATACCTATGGGCCAAGATTAAATGGACTGAAATAAGAACACATTGGAAATTTGCCTTTAATAATATCATCTCATGTCTCACTGAATAGCCAAATACAATGATATAGTACATATCTGTGTCTTTAGAACATACAATGTGCGCACATTGTGATACATATTTTTGACTCTTCAGTAGACACTTAAGGGCAAATCTGTTGAATCCTTTAAACCAAAGACTGATATTACATATTATGTCTATGGTCCAAGAAGTCCGTTTGTGAGATGTAGACAGCACTAATCTAAAAAGCCAAAGCAATATACATGTAGCTTCTCCAATAAACACATTAATATTTCACACAAATGACTGAAGTCAATACCTGTCACACAGGTAAGACACCATATTTTACATGTTAATAAAACCAGGCTGTAATGTTGTTCATATGTATGTCTGTGAGCAGTGGAAGCACTGAGGATTACCAAAAGGGGTAAGAATGATTTGTAATACTCCATTCATACCGCACCAAAAAAACGGGTTTTTGCTGGGGAAAGCCCAGACGACCCAGGTCGAGGTGGAGTATGAATGGTCCCAGGTCTAATTCCCGAATCATCAGACTCGGGCCTTTTGGTGAGGTAATTCCCGGGTCTGCCCCAGGACATCTGCACTATGAATGGTGTGACCAGGATTTTTCAACCCGGGTCTCACCAGACACAAAGTATAGAAAAAAATAAAAAAAAACATCACAAGAGGAGCCAATCAGAGCTTCTCTTGTGATGTTGCCATGGAGACCCCGGGCAGACCCGTGTTCAGTATGAATGCGGTCTACCTGGGAATTTGACTCCAGGGGAGTCTCTGCCCCCCGGCAATATACCAGGTTCATATACCCGGCATATTGCCTGGGCGGCTGTATGAAAACGGTATTACAAACATTACCAAAACAGTAAAAAAAAAAACACTACACTGAAAGTGGTAGAGTATACGAGTAGTAGTACAGGCAACCTCAAATTTGAGCATCTAAAATCTGATAACTCCTATGGGTTTATCTCAACTGAAGCAATCATGTTTCAATAAACCAACCCAGGTGACACATTAGTTGAGCTTAATGCTTTATAGCCATTAACGATTTATTTGTCCTCTCTATCTACACCTCTTTAATGCAAACATTCTATTCAATTCAATTCTGCTTTAAAAGAAATAATGCATAAAGTAAAGTACCCCCAGCCACATACATTTATTTATATGTACCCTAACAATAATTGTTTCTCTTTTTTTTGTGGAGAAGTCTTCAGAAAAGCCACACAAAAAAAAAACAAAAAAAAAAACACCTGAGTAAAAGCGGTTCTGATACTGAGCTTAATATTCACCATATAGGAGGCGGCCATGAGGCTTACACAACAGCAGTCAGAAAGACTGTCTGATTACCTGAGGCGCCGAAACAGGATCAAAACTGGAAGCAGACTCTGTGGTTGAGAGCATTGGGAAAAACGGAGTACTCAGATCATGCGGAAACACAGATATTTCATTCTGACGGTACAGCCGGTGGTCACGGAGCTTCAGCACCCACTCCTCAAAAACCTCTGAAGATTTCACCTGCAGAAAAACAAGGAACCTGTTTATTTGGAAAACATTCTTTTTTATTTGGAAAAATAGTTTACTATAATAACAAATGATAAAAGCATTGAACCTATATGTAAAATCCAACCACCCTCCTCAATGAGCTGAACAGCCGTAATTGGACCTCATCAAGCAGGAATGATGAATTGGAAATGCCTGCATGCCTGACACCCCTGTGCAGAGTGAAACTGGTGGGACAGCTGACCCAGGAGAATCAACCAGTGCACTAAGGAAGGGGAACTATCTCCTGGGGATTCCAGAGACAATATACTGTCTATAAAAACTACTCAACAATGCCGAAAAGTGGAAAATATTTAGCACTATGCAGGCATAGGATATGTTGAGGGAAAAAACATTACTGGATACTGACTGCCAGTTCAAAACAAAGAACCTTCGGAGAGTCTTGCAGTCTATAACTTCACCAGAATTTTTGTTCTACTATCGTCATTCTGAGATGGCGATAAGAGAAGAAAATCAATAAGGAAAGGCTTTAATATCTGAATAAAGCATTTTTTCACTGCCTCTCTGAGATGTTGCTGCTTCTCTCGGCCAAGAGTGTGCACGTTTACAATGTATACGGTTTAAGTCACACTTGTCAACTTTTAAAACCTGTCATGTGAATAGTGTGGGGGGGCATGATAACGCAGTTGCCTCACCATAGCCCTGCTCCCCTACTATTAAAAATCAGAAGTTCACGACATTGAATAGCAGGGGTGGGGATTAATGGTGTCATTGCTTTATTAAGCCCCGCCTCCACAAGTGTCCGGGAGGTTCCCCAAAATTCATGAGCCTCCCGGGAATTATGGGAAAGTAGGCAAGTATGGTTTAAGTCCTCGTTTTGCTTTCAATAGAGGTGGTTGTGCTCTCAAACTACACAGCTTCCTCTTGTCTATTTATTCAAGGTCCCAATCTTTTGAAGGTTACACTCCACGAAAAATCAGATACATTTTACATGTCCATCCAAGCTAGTTTATTTTACAAAGACTGGTGAACATTTCAAAATGCACAATACATTTTGCATGCAGACGCATGTTTTAGGAGGACACTCCCACTTCATCAGGGGCAGGAAACATTATTACACCTGTATCATTCTTGCAGCTGAAGGTGGTGCAATATTGTGCATTTTGTGATATCCACAAAGTAAAATAAACCAACTTAGATGAGCATATAACATGTATCTGCTGTCTTGTGGAGCTTGGCCTTAAACAGAGAAATTGGACCAGGAGAGGAGAGAGAATGAAACCTGTGCCAGCTGCGGAAAGGCAAATTCCTATAGTTCCTCGGCAAAATGTACAATACACTATGTAAATGGTCTTTTTCTAGAAAAAGACAGGTTCTCTTGAAAAGAGAAATCTACAGATAAAACGATTTCTAACTTTACAAAATCTTATTTGTGCATGCAACAGTTTTCGAAATATCTAACTCTGTATCTAGAAGAGCAGCACATCTTTTTGTTATAATTTATAACCTTCTTTAAAAGCCATATGGGCATATCTGCTGCAGGGTAATCAGGGAGACTAACTTGCTGTTTGTCCATCTGCTCAGGCTCATTATCGGAGTGAATTTATTAATGTGTGTCCTAGCAAAAGAAAGCGGCAGTGAATGAAATGGAGTAAATTTATTAATGTGTCCTAGCTAAGAAAGCAGCAGTGAGTGAAATGGAGTAAATTTATTAATGTGTCCTAGCTAAGAAAGCAGCAGTGAGTGAAATGGAGTAAATTTATTAATGTGTCCTAGCTAAGAAAGCAGCAGTGAATGAAATGTGGGCACATGACCAGTTAGTTGACAGGCAGATAATCCTGAAGGAAGACAGTTACAGGATTGATTTGATGAATGAGGAAGCACTTAAAAATCTGTTGTAGAGGAAGATAAACTGCATTATCTTTTGCAGAATGTCACACCACCTCTGATTATTTAAAATGTTTTTTTTAATGTCACCAGCTGAACACTACCTTACTTCTGCGCAAGTCTGACCCATAAATCAAAATCTGCTGGCCCAGCAATAAATATCCTGCTATGCGCTGTGCAATATAAGATGTTTTTTCTTCACTATGACACTTTTCAATCAAAATACCAGTGGTGGAACTAGTCACTGCAAGGGGTATGGCCACCACGGAGCCCACAGAAGTGAAGGGGGCCAGCTCTTCTGAGAGCAGCATAGGGGCAGTGGGAGGATGGACAAGCAGCGCCAGGACCCGACACATATTTTGCTATAAGAGCCAGTGATTTTTATTCTACCCCTGGAAAAGACAGTAAGCGCACAGTACTATCATTCTGGCTTTCAACAGACATCACACAGAACCTCTTTTCATCGTGTCAGATTCCAGTCTGCAAAAGCAGAGACTACAAACATAATTTAATTAAGAACACAATGCCCTTTATAACAGGCATATAAAATTACAATAAGAGTCATTTGAGAGTTAAGTTTCATTTTACCCATCTAAAATGCAGAATAGATGAGAGCAAATTTTCATTTTAGGCACCATTTATTTGTATGAGTATTCAATCTCCTTAGGAACTACTGTATGAGTCTAAATTTGTACCATGTACTTTTAACTCATGCTTCCCCAGAGACATACTTCCAAACATTTACAATCACAAAATCAGGACAAAATAAGCCATGCCCATGTCCGAACTAAACTCCACCCACAAACGGGCACATTTATGTAAATCCCTCCCGTTTGTGGTTAAACCACGCCCCTTCTACAGCCTATGACTCGGGATGTCCTGCCAAAATTGGAACAGTTGGGAGGTATGCAGAGATAACACAGGATCAACTACAAGATTCTAATAATATGGTGGAAGTCCCTGGTTATTCCTTAGTAAGACAAGTCACTTGTCAATTGCTACCTTTTACAGCAGTAGATTGCAATATTTTAGCTGATTCTAATGGTCTTTATTATGGAACGCAGACATACAACAAATTCTAGGTTAAACAAGAATAGTCAAACATTCAATTAAACAGATGATGAGCAGCTTGTTAACAATCACGTTACAAATGTCAAGGTAAAGGTTGTCCTCTACACAAGGAAAGTGTCTTCAAGTACAGACAAAAACAGATCCTAATTTAAGGCCAGTATTGCCAACAGAAATATATAATTTAACCTACAGGTTTACGAAAGTTGTAAATGGTTTGTGATATTACCTTGAGGTGGTATATATGTTCCTCTGTATCCAGATCAATGCACTGAGTTGACTTCTTGACTGACATCACAGAAAGCCCAACATCGATGCACCCATGTAGCTTTCCTTTCTCCATCTGTGAGGATACAAATACCCATTTATAATAAACATATGCAAAATATTCATAGGGAGAGCATGGTTTATAATTGTGCCAGTGAACTGGAAGTCTGATAACACATTCATCCCCGAGTGACTCCAATGTGCATCAAACAGACATTTCTGAATATCAGGTCATTCTGTGATAAGGGATATTTGAAAAAAGTTTCAAGAGTTGGTAGCAAATTTAAGTGCACCTATGACCTACAGACTGTGGTAATGCTGAAGCCATGCTCATGAGAATGTGTGTTCACTAGGCACCAGTGACTTCACGAACGCATTTTGTGGCCGGAACCAATATTCATAAAAGTGCATCCACCATCAATTCATCAGGAGCCACTGACATCACTAAGGCCACAAGGTTTAAAGTAGCAGCCAATTACATCTACCTTTATAGTTACAAGATAATATACTGGTGCCCACAACCCAGAGTGAAGCAGACACAAAATTAAATTGTCAAGTGCATATTGTGTTTGGTTAATGATTAGAATTTGGACGTAAACGTAAAATACAAATCCAATAAAGGACATGACCACTGAATATGACCAAGGCAGTTCGGTGTGATCTTCTGCCCACTATTTCCCCATGCTGCAGACCCAGGTATATTAAAATGTGGTTCTACAAGGCAGCCCCGAAATTTTCTGAATCTGTCCAGCAGTGCTGTGATGTCACAACGCTGTCAGTGGAGAGGAATTGAGAGAAGTGGGCAAGAACAGAAAATAAAAAGAGAAGGTAACTACATCACTACAGAAAAACTGGGTGGAGAAAGCAGTGAGGGGGCTGGAGAAAACAGGGAGAGGGGGTGTTACGTTCAGAAATCCAAGGTGTTGCATACTATTAAAGGAACTTTTAGCATTTGCCCAATATTTGGCTCTCCCCTGTTGCTATAGATTAGTGTAATTAAATTTACATCTGCAGAAAATATTAACAAATAAAGGTCATCTATATGTCATGCATACGGCAATAAGATGTTTATTTATTAAAATCTTGTGAGCAAGAGGGCTTATGACAAAAAAGCTGTTTGACGGGGGAATGTTTGCGAACAGCTGGGGGGGGGGGCATTTGAAAGAGAAGCTGGTGGGTAGAGGGGGGCGTTTAGTGTGCAACAAGTGAGTGATGTCAAGTGATGATCTAACATTTGGAGCTAGATCTTCCTGAAAAACAGTTCTGTTCCATTACACATATTCCCAAATTCCCACCTCAGTACCATACAACTCATCTTTTCCCTATAGTCTATCCTCAAACAGTTATTATTCTGTGACAATAAACAAACTCGCACCGTTAGTGGTTTTCTGCAGCTTTAATTTCCATCAGATGAGCTAAAATCAATTAAAATATATACAATATATACCAAATAAATTTATATTGCAAAGTATATGCCTCAATAGTTTTGCACTTTCATTTAATTGATTTATTATCCTGTGTCTCTGTATGGCTCGGCCAATGTCCACCTTGTATTTTCGATTTAATCTCTGTAGATTCCTCTCCATTATTTGTGTTTTTCCTATATATTTGTCAGTTATACTTGTACAGCACAAATGGTTACAGCTACATATAGATATACAATATATACATAAATGATAAAATAAAGGCATTTATTTGGGCGTTCGTGGCTACAGAATATATTTTATTTGAAAAGAAATTGCAACTTACTTCAGTCACGCCCTTGGCATACTTCAAAATCCCTTTGTCCAGATAGAAGTATCTCTAAACAAGAGCAACACAAACATGAGAAAGTAAACAGTGATCGATAACAAAATATACTGTACAAAGCCATCGTCAGTCTGTCCATAACACCTGTTAGAAGCATATTTCTCTGCTTATTCTGCCGTCATCATGGAAATAATGAGAAGCCGATAATTGCAGCTTAAAAGCAGGATAGATTTTGACAGAAAATTCACTTTGCAGGAACACATTTACATAGAATATATAAAAACTTAGTCTGGATTGTTTGTGGCATCCTTTTATATTATATGTGTGTAATTTCAAGGCAACGTGGAACAGTCACTTTTGCTGTTAGTAGCGATCCTGGTTACCAAACAGTAGCAAACATTTAAAATCTTTGTCTGTCATTAACAAATGTTCTATCATCCACACAATTTTATGTATATATTTATACACACACCCATATATATATATATATATATATATATATATATATATATATATATATATATATATTTTGATGGTTTAAATAATTTTTAAAGCAATACCAGGAATATACTTTAAATGTGACTGAGGGAATGTAGTGAGGTCAGATTTTTTTCTATGTTGACCTTTAAATGAATTACAAACATCCATGAAAGACAGTTTGCGGTGAGGGAGTGAGTTCAGGGGTGGAGAATTAATATGGGTCTTTATCTGCGTACGTGTGATCTTGGACCCCATATGTATAATCCAGTGCTTGAACTGGAAATTTAGACGTGGCGGTATGAAAAATATAATGAGAATGTAAGTGAATGGAATTTTATAGTTTTACAATGAAAGCAGAAGGAGAAGTTTTGGCATGGTATACCATATACACCACCACTTCATATATCAATTCATCAAGAGAGGTGGTGTAGACAGAGAACAGTAGTGGGTTGAGGATCGATCCATTGGGTACTCAACAGAGAGGTGTTAGGAATGATGAGGTTCCAATTAAAGGAAACCATGAATAATAACTTGTTATATAAGTATGATGAAAATCAGGAGAGGATTTAATTGCCAATGGAATGGAGTGTTTGAAACTAGTGGGTGATCAAATGTTTGAAATGCAGAAGGGAGATCCAAGGGCCGGAAGGGAAGACTTGCCTTTTGATTTGGCCTCAAGGTCTTCTGTGATCAGTAATAATATGGCATATGGAATGGCTTGGCCCGATTGCGGATTTGACTGCAGTTCTGACCTTGCACCTTTTCCTACGATTACCTTATTTACTCCATGGAGCTCACATGCTGCTCGGATTCAAATCAATAGCATTAGGGCCATTTAACATCTTTGGGTAAGCATGGCCAGCTCACTGCTGCGCTCAGGAAATAGAATCTTATTGACTATCTGTGCTTAGTTTTATGGGAAAATGTAAGCTAAGCTTGTTGCAGTTATTAAGGATAAGTGGGTTGGGGCTGGTAACCTTTATAATTGTTAACCAGGTTGTCGCTAAATACTTATACCATGCTTTTACAGGAAATTGGATATAGTAACATATTATTATGCAATATTTGTTCAAAACCACCATCCTTTTGTACAAAACATGGTATGCTTGTAAATGTACAGATTATGTTTTATGCTTGCTTTATGTTCACATCAAATGGCCAAACTAGCTAATAACAGAGACACAAACATAGTCACCTACTTTATGCCAGCCTTTAAGGGGCCATTTTCTCTTCTTGAGCAGGAAGCCCTCTAGTTTCTGTGGCTCCTGGGTACAGCTGCTGCTTCCTCGCAGACCTTCTACAATTTCCCAGCTATCCTGTTGAAAACTGATAAATGTCAACAAACGATTCGCCTTACCAATCAATCCCATGATTAAATACAGCACATACAGCATAACACAGACTAATCATCATGAGGAAATTAAGTCTGACGCCATTTGAATAACTACATATAGAATCAAATAACTAATAAGATAATCTCCCTCACACTCTGACATGTCGAGATGAATGGATTAGCCGGTAGCAGAATGCAAGAGCAGGATGTTGAGAATATCAGTGCACTCATCTCATCAATTTGCAATATTTAATAACAAATTACCTGCTCTAAGGCGGTTTTAACATTTGTGGGTAGAACAAAAAAAGTCTATTTTGTAGTTAAAAGAGCACATACTTTCACTGAGATTAATCTGACATTCCTATTGAAGATAGTACTGTACATACTTTAAATGAAGTGGATAATAAAATATTCATATTATATAGAACAACCATACTTTATGGTCAAGCTCTGTGCTGTCAAACAAAGACACAAAATATGATTTTTGATGAGTGGACATTTATTAGGATCTCCTTAATTTGTAACAGTTTGGCGCTAAATGTAAAAAACTATACAAAGTGCTTCAATTGCCCTATAAAAATAAGAATGCAACTCAGAAGACCATTTATTTTCAAATTAAAGTAGACCCCGTCACCTGCAAATAGCACACAATGTTCTCTTCAAAACAGCACGGCAGCACGGTGACAGAGGAACCAGCACTCTATAATGTGGGCAGCATGGTGGCTAAGTGGTTAGCACTTCTGCCTCACAGCACTGGGGTCATAAGTTCAGTTCCCGACCTTGGCCTTATCTGTGAGGAGTTTGTATGTTCTTCCCGTGTTTGCGTGGGTTTCCTCCAGGTGCTCCGGTTTCCTCCCACACTCCAAAATCATACTGGTAGGTTAATTGACTGCTAACAAAATTGATCCTAGTCTGTCACTCTGTCTGTGTGTGTGTGTGTTAGGGAATTTAGACTGTGAGCCCCAATGGGGCAGGGACTGATGTGAATGAGTTCTCTGTACAGCGCTGCGGAATTAGTGGCGCTATATAAATAAATGGTAATAAATAATAATAATTTGACTAGAAAGATCACTGTTCTTCTCACCAAATGCTCAAAAGTAAAAAAGAGCTCCCATACAAGTAACCCTCTTCTGATGTAGGATGCCATATATTGCAGCGCGTGATGAGCATATTTCTTTTTAAAAAAAATACTTTTCATTGAACAGAGCTGTTCTGACATTAAAGAAAAAAAAATGTTGACCGCTAATTTTCCTCTACAATATTTTTGTATAAAACTATTTTAATCAGACGTTGGATCTGCAGTTCATGCTATTTAAAAAAAAAAAAAATCTTTGTCAGGTGTATTTGCAGTTCCTGTCCCAGGAAGCTTATTTAGATTCATCATACAGCTACATATTTGGAAATCATCAATTTAGAGAAGATATAGGTCAGTTAGACATCAGATTGCTTAAAACATTTAAAATAAATTAGACCCAGAAAGTCTAAAGTAAAATAAGCAGACATAATCTGGGTATATTCAATTTATAAGATCAATAGAAAAAAAACCAGGAAGAACACCGTAAAATGTGAACTTTCTAAAAATGCTGAAATGAAGTTAGACAGACTTTAATAATACGCACAGGAAAACTTAAGAATCAAAGAAGCAGAAGACAGATCAGATTTTAATAAATCCATGTAGCATAATATGGGCTGCTCACCACTTACACAAAAGGGAAAATAATTGGTTAGATGAATCAAGTATGATAACGGACTATGTGAATTGGAGGTTAAATTCAGGAATCTACCCAAAAGACTGCAATTAAAAATGTATAGTAGTAAAATAATGTTTGAAGCTTATATTGGAAGACGTTTGGAGATTATAGGAAACAATAGATTCAAATCTAATGGCTCATTCACAGTTTTTCTAACGTGTTGTTTGCTATGAACTGCTTCTACCTTCACATTAAAACATGTGTAAAAGTTACACATTCTGAAAACGTGTGCAGAATTTTAGCATCGCAAACATTTAACCCCGTTTAGCGCGGAATAAGCATAGCAAACGGCGTTTCCATGTAAGGATTGTGAGACTATGAACCACTCTGTATAGTTACTTTCCCACCCCCAGCTGTTACTAGGGTCCAGGCCACAGGCTGACTGATAGGCGACGTGTTTCTATGCTACCAGGGAATTAAACCTACGGCTGCCCATTGTATATATACTTCGTGCAGACATGCACACAACGAGAGCTTGGTAATAACCCATAGGGCCCTATGCAAGAAACTGGTTTGGTCCTCCATATCTCCCTCCTTTTGTCCAAACACACAGCATCTCAGTGATGTTATTGACTTCTAGCACATTAATAGGCTGCTTACTAGTACAGCCAACAAAGTGGCTGCCTCCACTATATTCCAAAAATTAGAACAGACCAGCACCACTTATGAAAAACACATTATGGGGCATATGCAATTAGCTTGACGGTCCGCGATTACGCGCCCGCTTCACTGTACTCAAAGTGATACGGTACCGCATCACATAACCCTATGGGGTGCGAAGGAAAATCTGCCTTATTGAGGTACCGCGTATTACCGTCGCCAGCCGGACCGCTAAGCTAAGTGAATATACCACTAGAAGTTTAACGACAAAATACATTACAGTATCATGCCCTGCCCAATATTCATAACTGGTGCTGGCCTGTTCTAATTCTTGGAACACTTATGGATCCATTTTCCCTATGGACTATGCACAGTGCTGAGCTAATTTTGAGTTGAGAGCACCTGCTTTTCTTTGATTGAGTGAGTGTGTATATTATAATATAATTATATATACATACATATACATATACATATATATATATATATATATATATATATATATATATATTTCTACAATATCAAACAGACAGGGGCTCTTCCATGGTGTATTAACCAAGTAAAATTTTTAATTCAAAACAGTAAAATGCACGTACCAGAATATAAAAGTTTTCAGGCATTAAACATAAAAACGGCAGGCATCAGCTCAAAATAGCTCTTAGATGTGTCCGCCGTCACCTCTACGCGTTTCATCACAAGGACTTTGTCAGGAGGTATGAATCTCTATACAAGGGTTTACCTATTTAAAGGTTATTACTAATTCATTCACAGGTGGAACAACCTCCACTCATTTACAAGACATAAAAGCACATATTGACAACGTGTTAACCATTAACAATTCAATATAATTAACCATAATTTAAACGCAGATACATTCATTCATCAATCTTTTTTACAAAATATAAAAAAGCTTTTATACAAACAGTTTGTAAAAAGATTGTAGAAACAATTTATAAAAATTTTTTACAAAAACTTCTATAAAAAAGGAGTAATCTCGCATCCCTCATTTAAACCCCAAGGGACAAATGTGTTTAAAGTATAAATCCAGAAAGTTTCCCTTTGAGCCAGTTTTAACAACCGATCTCCTCCTCTTTTATCTAGCTCTACATATTCAATCGCTTTAAAACGTAGGGATTCAGGATTAGCATTATGGCAAGAAGAAAAATGTCTTGGGACACTATGATTTTCTATCTTATGCAGAATATTTCGTAGATGTTCAAACACACGTATTTTGACTGATCGTTTTGTCTTCCCCACAACCGCATTCTAGCAAATATATTACATGGGTGGTGTTACAGTTCATAAATGACTTTATAGTTCTCTCTTTAATATTAGACACATCAGAAAAAGATTTATGTTCTTTATGTACATATTTGCAGGCTTTACAATGTCCACATGCAAAAAAGCCTTTTAGCGGAGCTAACCAACCATTATTCTCAATTACAGGTTCCTTAAGATATGAGGGGGCTAACATCGATCTCAATATCTTAGGTTTCTTGAAAATTATACGGGGTTTCATTGGTAACAAACTGGTCAAAGATGAATACAATTTCAATATAGCCCAATGTTTCTCTATAGTTCTTTTAATTTGTTGGTTAGCTATATTATATGTAGTCACAAATGCACAGTCCAATTGCATGGGTTTAACCTCGTTTGTTTTTATATACAAGAAGTTTACTCCTATCGCATTGCCTAGCTTTTGTTAGACTATCTGCCAAAATATTATCCAGATATCCACGTTCTCTAAATTTTTCTATTAACACAGCAGCTTGTATTTCAAATGTATTGATATCCTCACAATTTCGTCTAATTCTCGTTAGTTGTGAGGCAGGTATATTGTCTTTCCACCGTCTCTGGTGGCAGCTCTTATAATCAATATAACTGTTACTGTCTACTTTTTTAATATAAGTGTATGTATCAATCTTACATTTCTCTGTAAATAATTGTGTATCCAACACTAAATCCAAAAATTTTATTTTATCCTTATTAATCACAGATGTAAATTGTAGTTCATATTCATTGACATTACTCTCTTGAACAAATGATTGAAATTCTAATTCTGAACCCTTCCAAATTATTAGAATATCGTCTATATAGCGCTTGAATAAGACAATATTATGCATAAACCTACTATTCATATAGATCACTTGATTTTCCCAGTGACCCATATATATATATTCGCATAACTAGGTGCGAAGGGACTGCCCATCGCAGTCCCTCGCACCTGGTGGTAAAACTGATTCAGAAAGATGAAGAAATTGTGTTCCAATATATATTCAGTACATTCTACAACAAAATTGCACAACTTATTATTGAGTTTTTCATCACTATTCAAACATTCTTTGATTGCCTGTATACCTTTAGAGTGTGGAATAGCGGTATACAGAGACTGTACATCAATATATATATATATACACACATACATACACTCACTCAATATTATTACACACAAACATGTATACACACACACATAATGAAACACACACCGTGAGAACTTAAATTACTGCATCAGAATCTGCCAAAACGAAAGACATTGTTAGTATATATAAAAGTGTATATAGCTCTTTTTTTTTGATTTTTGGTTTGCTGAATATTAAAAAAATACAGGAAAGGTGACCAAATAAATCATTCTTTTGTACTTTAACCCCAGGAATTCCAGGCATTTGCTTTATAAATATCTAAATAATTTGTATGCAATATAAATGTTATGATTTCATAGTTCTGTAGCCACCTGTGTTATAGCAAGGCATAGTGGGGGGTCTGGTCTAGAATCCCTCACCCCACCTTGTGCTTCTGTAATAGTGAATTCTGCTGCCAGACACCTGTAGTGTTGAAAGAACTGATTGGTCGGCTGCCACATCCACTACTCTAGTCAGGCACATAGAGAGCTATGTCAGGTAATAGAACAGATTGTTACAGAGGTCCAGTATAGGTCACTATTCTGCCTAGTTACCTGCCTGACTGTGATCGTTCCTTGCTCCAGATTTGTTTATGTCTGATTAAGTGCATTGTTTCCTGTGAATAATAACAGAAGTCTCTGGAGTACAACTTTTACTCTGAAGGAATAAAAAGAAACCTTCCAGCAGCAGAGCTTGGTGTGGGCAGCCGAGAATATGTGAGCAATCTATTGATCCTAAAGAGGTTTTCCTGTTCTGATATAACCACCAGGAAGCTATGTGCAATACGCTACCTGGAACTTCAGCGATTACCAAAAAGGACAAGCTGGGGAAATTCTTTTAATCTCACTGATGTGGAATAAAATTACAATATATCCCAGCAGAACCAAATAGATGAAACTGTTAAGTCCTACCCAATGTAATGTGTCAGTCTGTGAGCTACATAATGTATGAGGGGCCCATGAGATTATTTATGAAAGAGAAGATTTTTTGTACTTACGTTAAATCTCTTTCTCCAAGTCCATCTGCGGGACACTGCTACCACGGGGTGTATGAGGGCGTATGGAGTTGGCACTTAAATAGTTAACAACTAAGTTTGATGCTGACTCCTCCCCTCTGCAAACCCACAGACCTCAGTAGTACCAATGTTCCAAGAAAAGGGCACAACAACACAACTAACTGTAGAACAGCAAAAGGGAGGGAATGCAGTGTCTCCAGATGGAATGGAGAAAGAGATTTAACGTAAGTACAAAAACCTGCTTTTCTCCTTCATCCACTCTGGGGTACACTGCTACCATGGGGGACCTTTCTAAAGTAGCCCCTAAGAGAGGGAATGCTCTAGTCTACCAGCCCGCAAAACACTGCGGCCGAAACTGGCATTTGCAGACGCAAAAAGTTTGAACTGGCAAAACCTCATAAAAGGTATGAACTGAGGACCAAGTCGCCGCCCTACTCAGCTGCTCTGCAGATGCTCCATGGCGAGCAGCCCAGGAAGCCCCCAACGCATGGGTAGAGTGCACCGAATTCTACACATATAGGCAAGCTTAATCATAGACCTAATCAGACAAGCAATGGTCTGCTTGGTTGCCGGCCAACTTCTCCTATGAGACTCTTAAAGAGCAAAAAGAGAGTCAGTCCTGCAACCAGCAGAAGTCCTGTCCACATAAACCCGTAAAACCTGGACCACGTCCAGACTAAATGAGGAAGAAGGCCCAGAAGGAGCAATCCCTTCTCCAAAGGCCGGAACCACTATCTCCTGATTTATATGAAAACCAGGGACCACCCTAGGCAAGAAAGTAGGTACAGTCCTATGAACTGCCATATCCTCTTGGAACAACAGACAAGGAACCCTACAGGACAAGGCTATAAGCTCCGATACCAGTTGAGTAAATGCAATGACCAGCAAAATCACCACCTTCCATGTCAAGAAATGCAGATCAGTCAACTTCAGGGGTTCGAATGGAGGCCGCTGAAGAACCACAATATCCAGGATAAAATCCCACGGGACCAACGGAGGAGCGTGGGGAGGCTGAACATGAATCACCCCCTGAAGGAAAGTACGACTTTCAGGGAGGAAAGCCAACAGGTGCTGAGAGAGAATAGAAAGCACGGGCACCTGAACCATCAAATAACTCAGTCTTGGCTCCTTCTCTAAACCATCCTGAAGAAAGGCCAGAAACCGGCTAATCTGAAAGATGCAGGGTTATGACACTTCTTCTCACACCATTATACATAGATCCTTCACACGCTGTGATAGATCTTAGCGGATACCAGCTTCCAAGGCTTCATGAGGGTCTCCACTACCCTGGAAGAGAACCCCCTCGACCGCCAGAGGTTGGCCATTAATGCCAGCCGCTGTAAGTCCGGATGGTATCATGGTCCTTGACTAAGAAGATCAGGCCTAAAAGGAAGAGCCCAACCTGGTCATTTTACAAGAAGCAAGATGTTGGTGAATCAGAGCTGCCTAGGTCAATTCAGTGCCACCAGAATGACCGGAAGACCTTCCAACCATACTCGCTGGGATCATCGGAATTGGTGGAGAGATATCCTAAACGGGAGCTCCACCTCATGGACATTACATTCACTGCCACAGCCAGAGAGAATCTTTTGTTCTTGCACAGAATCTTGGAACCTGGTGATTGTGTCTGAATGCCATCAGATCCAGATCTGACAGGCCCCATTTCTGGACTAACTCCTGAAACACCTGAGGATGCAGTTCCCATTCTCCCATAAGAATTGCATGGCTGCTGAGATAATCCGCTTCCCAGTTGTCCACTATGGGAATAAACACTGCCAAAATGTCTCTGCTCACAAGAAGACCTGTTCCCCTACTTGCATTGCTCCTGCGTTTCTTGTTGCTCCCTGGCGATTTACATATGCCACTACAGTGTCATTTACGGATTGATGGAGGACTGGTTTTCTTTGAAGGAGGTACTGAGCTCCCCGGAGGGCTAACAGCATGGTTCTTAGCATGAGAACATCTATTGGCCGAAGCGCCTCGCTATCTGTTCAAAGACCCTGGTGACGAAGCTGGAGAACAACTGGTCCTCAGCCCTTCAGACTGGCATCTGTGGTCCCAGAATCCAAGACCACGGAACAAAAGATCGGCCCATCATCAAACGTTCTTGAACTAGCTACCATTTCAGATGTTGACGAGTCCCACTGGAGATTCTGATCCATTGGATCTCCAGATGAAAAAGGGGAGCCTGACCATTGTCTTAGTAGATTCTACTGGAACGTACGAGAGTGGAAACAACCGTATGGGAAGGTTTTGAACGTTGATGCCATCAACTCTAGAATCCTCATGTCCAAGTGCATGGAAGGACATGGGTGACTCAGGATTGACCTTACAGAGAGTTGAAGAGATCTGTAGAGAAGGTTCCGGAGAAAGATCTTCTGAAGGAGTGGTGTACATTATTAATCCTAGAAACCTCATCCTCTGTGAGGGCATCGACTGGGATCTGGAATAATTGATTATTGAAACCGCGTTGCTCCAGAATTTGAATAGATAGGGTCACATCCCAATAGAGAAAAGGACCAGATGAGGCTTTGATGAAAAAATAGTCCAAATACAGAATTATGTTCACTCCCAAGGCACGTGAACATGCTGCCATTACTGCCATAATCTTTGGCCTTTCCACAACCAAGAGAGTCTTCACAAAAAGGAACGCCCTGAATTGATAATGGGAGCTTCCTACTGTAAATACAAAGGAAGAATTGAAGACCGTCCCAAACGGGAACCTGCAAATAGCAGTCCAGAATGTCTATCGATGCCAGAAATTCCTGGAGTTCCAATCCGTTGATAACTAAGTGGACTGATCCCATCTGAAACTTGTCTAGTCGTAGCTGTTGGTTTAGCTCCTTGAGTTGTAGAATTGATCGAAATGAACCGTCCTGTATGGGCACCAGGAACAGGTTGAATAAAACCCCCAGTGTTTCTGATACTCTGGACATGATCCCCAAGATCCAAATATCTCAGATGGACACCGCCCACTGACATTTGAATAATTGTAGGCTACCCCCTATTCCCGCAGTCACGAGGAGAGGAAGGTTCCGTCACACGGATGATTTTATTGAGATCTTGGGATTTGGACGTCTTTTGGAGTAAGCACCTATACCCGTTTGCAACTGTCCTCATGTTGCAAGGGGTCTACCTCTATTGGCGGGCTGAACTTTATAGCCCGTGTTCCCACTGAAGGATTTCCAAATAGACCCAAAACACGGAGTTCGTGTTTTAGGGACTTTTACTTCTGGTTGCTTGGCTAATCATACTTTCCAGTTCCGGACCAAACAGAGAAAAAGTTTCAGTTAAGTGCATAAATATAGCATTATGTGTTTATATAAATACACATACATATCTCCTAACTCTACAGGGATAAACCCAGAGTTTTACTCCCCAACACAATCTTGTGTTAATATACATAACAGAATAATCCTCACAATATAAGAATCTCAACAATTAGTTGATAACAATATGAAGGAATTAGTAAAAGTATGTAAATATTGTACAGATATCTATTTGTACAGATATGTGCAAGACAAAACTGATCTAAGGTACTCGTCCCTCCACAACAATGTCTAGGGCAGAGTACCCACAGCTAGACAGCAGATAGACACAGTATACTGCTGATCAGTAGCAGCAGATAGAGAGCAGCCTGTCAGTTAGACAGACACAGTATACTGCTGATCTGTAGCAGCAGATAGAGAGCAGCCTGTCAGTCAGACACAGTATACTACTGATCAGTAGCAGTGTCTGTGAGGTAAAACTGCTTAGTAGTTTCTTCTACCGTCTTCTGTCCAGTTCTGTGAATTGGCTCCAATGAACATACCAATGTGTGAAGGGGGAGCAGTCCTATATGAAAATTACTCCTCAGTTTTTAACCAATGTATGTGTTTTTTTTAAAAAGAAACAGACAAGCCATTAACAATCACACCTCAGAGATAATTGAGATAGTATAATCACTTTTGTTTTGACCTTGGCTATTGCCTCAATACAGCATGGAAATTAATCTCTGGATAATAAAATGAATGTCTCATAATAATTTAACTGAACACTCATGTAAAATACTGTCTCTATGAACTTTACAGCCTTCTATAATAAAACTCTATACTGTAGTTAGACATATATAGACAGTCTTCTCTCTATTACAACAAGGAATCTCATTAACTAGTTATTCCCCAGTGGGGAACTTATCTGCTGAGGACAGTTTCACACTGTGCAGGCTGATTCTTTTACATATTCTTTCTTGGGTTTTTTTAATCAACAAAAATGAAACTATAATCCATTTAAAAACTAAATAAACCAGTATAAAACATAACACTAATCCACTCCTAACCTAACTGACATGTTAGTAACACAGAAAAAAAATAAAAATCTAATCTAGCAGCAAGTACTGCAGAGCAGTACTTAAACAGCCCAACTGCTTGGCACTTAAACAAAACTGGGGTCTATGGGGTTGCAGAGGGGAGGAGTCAGCAGCAAACTTAGTTGTTAACTCTTTAAGTGCCAAATCCATGCACCCTCATACAACTCCGTGGTAGCAGTGTCCCCCAGAGTAGATGAAGGAGAAATTTTATACTTAACCCAGTAGTAACCAAAGAGGTTTACACCAGAGCTTTGCAACCTGTGAGCTGGGAATCCAAATAGGGTTCCAAAACCTGTTTTTGGTGCACTCCGATTGTCGGATATGAATCTTTTGGAAGCTGCGTTTTTTAGGTCCAATTAAGTGTGGCTCTTTGCCTAATTAGTGCAATTTTAAAAAAAACATCTCCACAACAGCTGAACCGCTTCCTTGATTATAGAGTTAAAAAACATTAAAGTACGTGTACTTCCCACAAGATGTGTCCCAGTATAGGGTCCAGTAAAAGGCATAACTTCTTACTGACAATGCTTTTTTCCTCCATTTTTCACACATGTGGAAATCCCTTTAACCTTGTAGGGTTACACAGGACCACGAGTGAGAGCACAGGAGGTGGAGATCAGTGCTATTTCAGGTGTGCTATCGGTGGTGACTTATCTTTGTGGCATTCA
The DNA here is from genome assembly GCA_036250195.1 of Mixophyes australis. Taxonomy (NCBI): domain Eukaryota; kingdom Metazoa; phylum Chordata; class Amphibia; order Anura; family Limnodynastidae; genus Mixophyes; species Mixophyes australis. Next base: position 60,951,676 of record JAVHZZ010000005.1, read on the forward strand.
CAATTTTTGGAGTCCATTTCCTTTTTTTTTTTTTTTAAATGCAATTTAAAGAGGCTACACACCCAAAATGTATATTTTAATGTGAATTGTGTGGGGGTAGCTGTTAAAAAACAAAAAAAAACAAAAACAAAAACTCTTCTTCCCTTCCATGCGCCTGTCCGCTCATTTTCAGCTTGGTCAGCCTGTCAGGTACAGCACCTGTGCCCCCAGGTCACTTTGTGCAGCATCTAGAAATTGCTTAACAATGCCAACAGCATGCCTGGGATCTTTCCTTGCCTCAAAGCTGGTATGATCTCCTAGCAATGCAAATATATGGTCATTATAAACAAGTGATGAAGTGGAGTATTAAGATAATCTGTAACCCATACTTGCCGACTCTCCCGGAATGTCCGGGAGACTCCCGAAATCCGGGTCGGTCTCCGGAAGAGCAGGCAAGTCTCCCGCATCCCGCAATTCCCTGGCCAAAATAATGCGATTCACGGTGAGTCACGTCATTTTGGTCCCGTCCCCCTCCAACAGTTGTTTTAACATTTGCTTATTTTAGAAAGGATCAAGCATATATCTGAAATAAAAAACGGTGCCCGAAATCGGTACTCCCAGCCAGTGTCAGGACCTTGATTAATAGGCACAAAGGACAGTGTTAGATACTATGGCTGTGATCACAGGATAGGAGGGTGACTATTTCCTTACTACATCTTACCCTTCTAAATGAGGGAGGAGCAAATAGGGACAAAGGGAAGGTAAAAAAATACACATGACCTGTGCCCACTCCGGCCACTTAAGCCTAGCCTAATTGCACTCTAGACAACTTTAACTTCCAAAGGGGAGGTCAGCTGGCAAGTATGGGAGGTGGGGGGCATGGTGATGTCATTCTGCAGCAGGGGCAGGGCTTACTGACATGGAAGAGTGTCTGGGTGTGCAGGAAATTCGGGAGCCTCCAAGCTATCCGGGAGAGTAGAGAAGTAGGCCCAACTGCACTGGATTTGTGTGACCGGTCTCCAAAAGATCCAAAATATGTCAGAGAACAGACACAAATTCTTCCGATTTCTCATATACAGATATATACAGAGTTTAATCATAAAATTACATCTAGTATATATACTGTATATATTCCCCTGTACTAGGCACAATTAAGCAGAGAAAAATGTAGGCTATTGTTGCTTTTGAAAAGGGCTCTCATATTTTATTATGTTCCTTTTGTATTATTGAAATATAATATTGTTGTCATAGGACTTTACCTAGTTTCTATGGTGGTCTTAGTAAGCTTGCTTGTTGAGGTCACCAATTTGTACAGTCCCATAATTTGCTTTCTTATCCCTTTATCTCCACCCAGGGATCTCCTTTCATTCTAATTGAAGGATGACAATCCTTTGACAATACAATTGCTCTACGGTCTGGTGTAATGGCAATGGATACGTTATTGGGTTGCGCTTTAACATAATTGCGGGCCCTGCCATGTCCTGAAGAGCCCCAAAATATGTCAGAGCAGAAAAAGAGTTGAGAGACAACCTACGTTAGCTCATAGCTTGCACCACAGGATGGCAAAACACAATGTCTATTATAGATCCTCACCTGTGTCAGGCAAAATTAAGGAAAGAATATGTTAGGACAGTGCCTCTATAACCATTGGTCTTTAACAATAGCTCCGTTCATTATAGACATGCATGGGTGAACCTTTGGTGGCTTATATATGAGTAAATTATGGTCCTGAAGCCATGTTCTCCTACGCAAGCAATAAAAAAATAAATGATTTAATTCCGATAGCTAAATGCAGCAGTAAACTAAACATCTCAATATTTCAACAGTTCTTATTATGTAAATTTTTACATAAAGCAACAGTACATAGGTTGGTTTGATTGTCTATTCAGCGGAGGTGATGATAAAATAGATACATACAACAAAACAAATATTACTAAATCTTCTATAATCCAAAAATGTTTTACTGTAACCTCCAATGACAGACTATAAATATATCAGGGGTGACAGCCCCTACATTGTATGCAGCACAGCAAGTCAGACCAAGGGTGGTACCCAGAACTAGTTTTATATACACTCCGCATTCATTATACAAGACATGTTTACCAGTACTTGGTTGGTATGGATATGGAAAGTGACACAGATTGACACGATTTCACATAGTCTCGAGGGCAATGAAACTATTTTTACTGTTATTAGACACCTGCCACTATTTACAATGAATAGACCCCCCCCACCACCAAAAAAAAAGAAAACAAACAACGCTATACTTCTATGAGCTATACCATTATTTAAACATTTTTATTTTCTAACAGTATGCATAGTGGTGACAAGAACACTAAATTGGGGTTGGCCTTTGTTGTTCCAGTATCTAATATAGAAAATATGATGAAAAAAGTATGTATAATGAATAAAAGCCTATCATATGTAATCACTATATGTGAGTAGGTAATGGGCAGTAGTATAAGATCTCCTAGTACAGTATGAAGTGAAACACGATGGTAAGGAGTAACTAACTTGCAGGCATCTCTAAAATAACACACAAAAAGATAGGGACATCCATAATTCTTAGTGTCGATCAATAAAATGTCAGCCCCATTTTAGTATTCCATTTTTGGCAGTAGTATGAGCACCAACCTCTTAATTTATTGTCCTTATTGAGGGGTGATTATGATGTAGGTTTTATTGGCTTTAGTAGTACAAGTACTCTCTCTGAATAGAATGTCTGTGTTCTGTGGCATACATAGGACACATGGTAGAGATGCCAATTTCAACTCAAATAAAAGATTAATAATCTTCCGCCTATAATAAATTCTTTATTAAACACTCTGCAGCAATCAGTACCAGCATACTGACCTGGCGACTCCCCAACTTTGAGGAGCAACTGCTTGTACTACGAGATGGAGAGAGCAGCTTCTGGGACACCCCCAAGTTTCTTTCTTCACCCATTGTTAATAATCAGTTCTCGTCTCAGGAAACGTAACAGAGACTCCCACGATATTTGTTAAAGATAGGCTGGGGAACACCAGATAAACATATTTGCTCATTCATCTTCTGTGTGGTGTGCATACATTCCCTTAGCACCTAGTGAGATAACAGGAACAAATAAAACAAGTCAAAATCACACATGAAGCTTTTGTTTAATTTGTACCAGTTGATAAATTATCACTTTAAACACAGTAAGCGCCATCCATAAACGGTACGGGAACACTTTCATCGCATATGAAAATAAATTCAGGATAATGGAATGTTGTTGACTTAGGAAGTTGGGGTGGATAAAAAAAAATCCACTTTTTGTTGTCCATTAACAATTGTATAATAACTTTTCTGCGTTTTGTAACTGGAAAAGTGTTCATGATGATCTCTACTCGTATACAGATAGATAGCTGCAGAAGGATCAGGTCCATCAGATTTAAAAGCCTGTGAATATGTTCATCCGCTTAACTTATAGAGAAATTACTCAGGCGTGAGGAATCATTTTTAGGCATCCTGACATTACATTATACTAGTATAAAAACCACTAATTACACAAACACACACACTGTTGTATACAGAAGTATCTTGTTCACAAGCTGATTTTTTCTGTGTGGCATAGATGCAAAGTCCTTTCTCTAACAGTAACACAATCACTGAGTTTTCAACTAGGCTGGGTACACACTACAGAATTTTCTGACCAATGTGATACAACAATTGTTTCAACGATTGAAAAAAAAATAAAAATGAAAATAATAAAATAAAAAGTCCTGACCAGCATGCCAACCCATGAGTACACACATGAGGTCTGTGCTCTTCAACTGTCATAATCATCGGCTGAAAATATCATGACTCTGTAGACTGTATGGAGATCCTGATCGTGAGTGCATACATACCGCAGGATTAGAACGAGATTTATAGTTCTGCTGAACAATCAAATGAAACGACAATCAGTATTTTGGAACGACTATCGTTCATCATTTAATTATACACACTAATGCGATAATGGCCCGAACAGTCTATTATCGTGTGATTGACCCAATAGTCGGCTGAAAAACCTGTAATGTGTACCCCAGTCTTTGAAAACAATCTTAAATACAAACTGAACTTTTGAAGATTTTCACAATGCTCTAACCAGCATACTGCAAAATGTGCAACACTGTTTCTTATGGAGCTGTGTGCATTAACATTGCTATTTAAGTTTTACATGCTCATGTGCCATTACATACTTTTACAATATTCTAAAATATTTTTTATGGACACTTTGCTGCTGAGTCAAGGCATGAGCACAGTTTGTGCGATACTGTCTCAGTGGATTTTGAAGCACTACAGTCCCCAAGCTTTTAAGCTTATTGAATGTACTAATTCTGTATTTTTATGCATTTGAAATATCCCTCTTCAACAAATACTGACTTCTGGGGGAGAGAGGGAAAGGGAGAGAGAGGGAGAGAGAGGGGGGGAGAGAGGGAGAGAGAGGGGGGGGAGAGAGAGGGAGAGAGAGGGGGGGAGAGAGAGAGGGAGAGAGAGGGAGAGAGAGGGGGAGAGAGAGGGGGAGAGAGAGGGGGAGAGAGAGGGGGAGAGAGAGGGGGAGAGAGAGGGGGAGAGAGAGGGGGAGAGAGAGGGGGAGAGAGAGGGGGAGAGAGAGGGGGAGAGAGAGGGGGAGAGAGAGGGGGGGGGGGAGAGAGAGAGGGGGAGAGAGAGGGGGAGAGAGGGGGAGAGAGGGGGAGAGAGGGGGAGAGGGGGAGGGAGAGGGGGAGGGAGAGGGGGAGGGAGAGGGGGAGGGAGAGAGGGGATAGTTGGTGAGAATTTCATATAAGCAGCACAAAGTTGAATATATAGATGGAAAATTGGGAATTAAGTCATACTTGCCAACTCTCCCGGAATGTTCGGGAGACTCCCGAAATTCGGGTCAGTCTCACGGACTCCCGGGAAAACAGGCAAATCTCCCGTATCCCACTACTGGCGTCTCAAAATGACGCAATTCGCTTTGACTCACGTCATTTTGGCCCCGCGTCAAAACAGCATTTCCGCAGTGTGGGGCAGGGCCAAAATGACGCGTTTTGGGCGTGTCCTGCCCCCTCCCGCCCTCCAGTCACGCCCCTCTCCTGGAAAGAAGTTGCCCAAAGTAGGTAAGAATGAATTAAGTCAGTCAGTCTTCCTTCTAGTAGTAATTCTAGCAGCGGTGTATTGTAATACACTTACAAGAATGGAAAGCAGAAAAGTCAGACATGACAGGAGATTTAATCAAGTGCATGTAACACCTAGCTATCTTGAGTTTTGGCTAGGCCTGCTATTTAACTTAACATGATGAACAGAAGCAACAGGTCAAATAATTAATGGATATAGCCTACACATACTGTAATACACACACACACAGTGGATACTTTATCAGGTACACCTGCTCTTGAAGGCAAATATCTAATCATCCAAATATGTAGCAGCCAAAAACAATCATGAATACATGCAGACATTGTCCAGAAGTTCAGACCAAACACCACAATGTGGGAAGAAATGTGATCTAAGTGACTGAATATGGAATGACTAATGACAGACAGAGTGGTTTAAATATCTCAGAAACCGCTAATTTTAAATTTTCACACACAACCGTCTCTAGTGCTTACAGAAAATAATGCACAAAATAAGAACAGCCAGTGAGAGGCAGTTCTGTACGTGAACTCTCATTTACAAGGAGTTAGGTGAATGGCCAGACTGGTTCAAGCTGACAGGAAGGCAACACTAACCCACATAACTATGCATTACAGTGGTATGCAGAAGAGCATCTCTGAATGCACAGCATATTGGGATTGGCTACAGCAACATAATCAATCATCAGATATTTATATAGCGCCACTAATTCTACAGCGCTGTACAGAGAACTCTTTCACATCAGTCACCATTGAGCTTACAGTCTAAATTCCCAAACATAGACACACACACACAGGTCAATTTTGATAGCAGCCAATTAACCTACCAGTATGTTTTTGGAATACAAATACTGGTGCTGGCAGGTTTGGTGTAATTCTGCAGTCATATTCTACTGTGTTATATAGGTAACACACAAAGAGGAGCGCTCCATTGCTAATTCTCATTGCTGAAAAATACAAATACTAGGCCTGGTAGGCTTTTCTTCTGACGTTGCAGTCAAATTGTACGGTGTTATCAAAATGGATTCAGAGCAGTACACAGAAGAGCAGGAGCACCAAGCAGCTGCTGGCACTAGTCATGATGATAGTAATCCCTCTATGTCATCTGGTAAAGCCTATGTAAAAGTGCATAGTGTTTTTAAGTCAGGGAAACAAAAATGTAAAAAATAAAAACACCTTTTATCTTGGTCAAGAAAAAAAGAGCTGTAATCCATGCAAAGTTATCTGCAGAAAAAAAATAAAATTGCCAACATGCCATTCTACACAGGCAGTGGCAAAGAAAGAATGAGGCCTTCACCTTTCTCTATGAGTGAAAGTTCTGCAACGGTCACTGAGGCATCTTCTTGTAAGGTCAGTTGTGACCAAGCAAGACCTTGTCATTCGGACTCCAAAAGGCTAGATTTACTAAGCTGCGGGTTTGAAAAAGTGGGGATGTTGCCTATTGCAACCAATCAGATTCTAGCTTTCATTTATTTAGTGCCTTCTACAAAATGACAGCTAGAATCTGATTGGTTGCTATAGGCAACATCCCCACTTTTTCAATCCCGCAGCTTAGTAAATCTAGCCCCAAAAGTGGTGCCCAAATACTTTTATGTGTAAAAGCCGAGCTGGAAGAAAACAGTAAGGCATTAGAGGAAACGTATGTTCAGATTCAGAAATGACACAAATCCCTGAGGAGAGTCTATCCACGAGTGCTATGTGTAATCGTGACCATTCTGATGGTGTACCCATAAAGAAGGCCCCTTTCAGCATTTCTGCAGATGTGTGCATGAACAGCTCGAGTGTAGCCGGTGATACACCAATTGAGGATGCCACTTTGGAATTGCAGCAGGATGAGGGGGATATTTCTGTAGCCGACGAGGGCGCTAATGAGGATGTTGAGCATCTCGAATATATATTAAGAATATGAATTTAAATCAAAATCGATATTTGGTGACCACCCATAGTCTTCAAAACAGCATCAATGCATAAATTCTTCTAGGCACACTTGCACATAGTGTTTGAAGGAAATCGGCAGGGAGGTTGTTCCAAACATCTCTCAGAACTAACCACAGATCTTCTGTAGATTTAAGTTAACTGGGTCAGAGCATTTCCAAAATGACAGGTCTTGTGGGGTTTTTCCGGTATGCAGTGGTTAGTACCTACCAAATGTGGTCCAAAGAATGACAAGCGGTGAACCAGCGACAGGGTCATGGGCATCCAAGGCTCACTTATGCAAGTGGTCAGTGAAGACTAGCCCCGTCTGGTCCAATCCCATAGAAAAGCTACTGTAGCACAAATTGCTGAAAAAGTTAATGCTGCCTATGAAAGTAACAAAATTACAGAGAAAATCCCCCAGCTACACGGCTGTGAGACAAAAAAATAGCTGCTTTTCTACTGTTACATAAAAATGCAGAAATCTCAATAAGACACATTTGCAAATGCGTAATAAGCCACTGAGAGTCCCTATATACTAGGTCATACATTCATGTGTTTTAAATTGAAAGCTAACTTACCAAGAGGTACCCCAAAGTCTCCACATGGCAGTAGAGGACCAGCACTCTCCATCAGCTACTCATATCAGACCATGCCTCTCAAACAACAATAAAGAAATGGAAGTTGATCAATCAATTTGTAGGTTCACAGCAGGGGGGTTATCCAGAAAGGAAAAAATATACTGGACCATGGCGCAATGGAGGAAAGTGGCCAGATCTAATGAATCACATGTTCTTTTAAATCAAATCATGTGGACAGCCGGGTGTGTGTGCGTTCTTTACCTGGGGAAGAAATGGCACCAGGATGCACAATGTAATGAAGGCAAGCCGGAGAAGGCAATGTGAAGCTCTGGGCAATGTTCTGCTGGGAAACCTTGGGTCCTGGCATTCATGCGGATGTTACTTTGACACATACCACTTACCTAAACATTGTTGCAGACTAAGGACAGTGGCCTCTTACAGAGGGATAATGCGCCCTGCCACACTGCAAATATTGTTCTAGAAAGGTTGAGGAACATGACAAAGAGGTCAAGGTGTTGACTTGGCCTCCAAATTCCCCAGATCTCAATGTTTTGGTGCCAGATACCTTGACGGATCAGAGCTGTTTTGGCAGCACAAGGGGGGGCCTACACAATATTAGGCAGGTGGTTTTAATGTTGTGGCTGATCGGTGTATATACACAAATATACATACATACACACATACTCACAGTATACATAACATACCATATAGGTAAATACTACAGGAACAGATATATAAGACGATGCAGGACTAAAATTCACGACCTCATCAAAATCATAAACAACGTCCAAATGTCTGGACCCCTTTCTTCTCCCTTCTGCACAGACCCATACCGAACACTTTGTGACACACCCAAAAATGTGTAAGGCATATCTCAAATGTGGCTAAATTACAAAAATGCCTACAATTGGAATAAGACAGACCTGCCCTCCTTAGTCACGACAATTAACTGCATCTAGCTAACATACCGCGTGGAGCACATCACGGCCATACTACATAATACTCCAAATAACTGTGCAAATACTTGGTCTCCTGGAACAAACACTAAGAGGCTCACCACAAATAATCACTATCTGTATCTTATTTTTCGTTAAAATAAACATAAAAAGGGACCCCTCCCAACCCCTTCCTCCTCTCCTTTTTCACCTCACCTCAAGAGAAGAACAACAACTAACAATTACTTTGATTCCATCACTCCATCACAGTTAAAAGCTTCTGAGGTATAGCAATGGGGCATGTCACAAAGGTGTTTCTACATAAACTATCTACCTTGTATTGTAAGATATCTGTGCACTCTTCCAAAATGTTGTTTACCGTTATCCTCCCCGTCCCTTACATGCCCTATATACAACCTCTTTCATTTCCCAAAAAAACAATAAAAGTGTTATTTAAAAAAAAGAAAAGAAAAAAAGAATAGTGGTAACAAAAAGCATGGTATAAACACACCTTTAAATGAACTGGGCATGTAATAATTGCTGATACACGCAGGTTATTTCAAGATCTGCTTGCCTAAGGTTGCCTTCTGGAAGAAAAACAGATAACTAGCAATGCTAAAAATAGTAGGAGCTTGGGAAAATATTAATATCATTTTTGAATGGAGAGCCGAAAGGCAGAAACTGAAGAAAAAAAAAACCCTAGCCATGGGATTTCAGAGTGGGAACCCATTGCCATGGAGATTAAGCAAGAAAAGAAAGAATATAAAAATAGTATTGTACCTGTAAGAGTGTACAGCAAGGTATTTATACATAGAAACAAGACACGTCATACAATGGAGGACCGGCCTTCTGAGCTGAATAAGGTGCAGAGACCATGGCTAAGATTCCCCAGCACTGCCTCCACCCAGGAGAGTGCATAAAATATCTGTGCTCACTAGGCAAATTCATATTCTAGTGTCTGCGTCACACCACTTCCCTGCCTCCCACCATGTCGCACCACCTCCCTCCCCTGCCTCCCACCATGTCGCACCACCTCCCTCCCCTGCCTCCCACCATGTCGCACCACCTCCCTCCCCTGCCTCCCACCACGTTGCACCTCCCTCCCCTGCCTCCCACCACCTCCCTCCCCTGCCTCCCAACACGTCGCACAACCTCCCCTGCCTTCCACCACGTCGCACAACCTCCCCTGCCTCTCACCACGTCGCACAACCTCCCCTGCCTCTCACCACGTCGCACAACCTCCCCTGCCTCTCACCACGTCGCACAACCTCCCCTGCCTCCCACCACGTCGCACAACCTCCCCTGCCTCCCACCACGTCGCACAACCTCCCCTGCCTCTCACCACGTCGCACAACCTCCCCTGCCTCTCACCACGTCGCACAACCTCCCCTGCCTCTCACCACGTCGCACAACCTCCCCTGCCTCTCACCACGTCGCACAACCTCCCCTGCCTCTCACCACGTCGCACAACCTCCCCTGCCTCTCACCACGTCGCACAACCTCCCCTGCCTCTCACCACGTCGCACAACCTCCCCTGCCTCTCACCACGTCGCACAACCTCCCCTGCCTCTCACCACGTCGCACAACCTCCCCTGCCTCTCACCACGTCGCACAACCTCCCCTGCCTCTCACCATATACACATATATATATATATATATATATATATATATATATATATATATACACACATATATATATACACACACATATACACCGAGAGAGATATTATTACTACCAGGTCATTTTTTACTATGTATGTCCCAATATTAAAGCAATGTACAATATGCTGGAGCCATGTAATTAAATATTAATAATATATTGTCCCACCTTGCAGCGTTTTCTCCTTCCTAAAGTATTTTTTAGTATATCACAGTTCACTGCTGCCTGCTCAGTTTTCAGACGTCATACATAGGACAGGTCAATCAGCAGCATTATGTGCAGGAGATAAGAGTAGACAGTTCACCATGGTTGCTGAAAATGCAAAGTCATCTGCAAACCACAGAGGATTTACCAGTGCCTTATAGCAAGATAAATACCTTGAAGGACAGGGGTATAAACGTCACTAAAAAAGTTTGAAATTGGGCTACAGCCATTTATTAGAGTTCTCCTCCCACATATCATGTATGTACTGTGGTACATATGCTTGCATGTGTTTATATTATGTCGTGAATACCTGTTTCACTCATATTTGTCAGTTAAGACATTTTTTGGGGTGGGGGAATCAGGATCTTCAGAAAATTTTGCCACTTTACTTTTTTGCACTTTGGTTTTGGAAAGATTTATAACTTCATCAAAGATAAGTAGATTTATCAATATTAATTATGACCTCTAAAAACAGGAAACAAAACTGTACTGAAAGTTCAAATGTGCTTCTTGAAATCACTCTATGTCTGAATCCTAAACCAAGCATCCAAAATATCTTAAGTGACAAACATAGGTGAAATAGGTATTCAAGACGTCAGCATAAACACACGCAAGCACCACAGTACACAAGTTTGGTTAAAGTTCTCCTCCCACATCTCATTTATGTAGAGGTTGTCTATAACCCGGGTTAAATGGAGACATACAGAGAGAGTACTGGAGACATTGTAGAAATGCACCACTGTCACTGAGATTTAACAATATAATTTTAGACATAAATATAGCAAACAAATATAAGAATACAAAGTCAAATTGATTTTTAAAAGTAGAACATACACCAATCAGCCACAACATTAAAACCATTGACAAATAAAGTGAATAACACATACTTACCAACTTTCTGTTGGTGAAATCCGGGAGCCTGCAGAGGAGGTGGGCGTGACGGGGGGGGGGGGGGGGGGGGGGGGCTCCAAGTGACGTCATTTTGGACCTGCCCCCATGACGTGATGACGCAAAATGCGTCATTTGACAGCGGGGGGCGGGGCCAAACGCCGCGATTCACCGGGAATCGCGGCGTTTGGGACTTAATTCTGCCCACTTCACTAGGAAGTGGGCAGAATTATCCAGATGCGGGGGATTGCCACACTCGCCCGGGAGCCCGGGAGACTCTCGCAAAATGCGGGAGTCTCCCGCAAAATGCGGGAGAGTTGGCAAGTCTGGAATAACATTCATTATCTGGTTACAATAGCATCTGTCTGGGGCATATATTAGGCAGCAAGAGAACAGCCAGTTGTGGAAGTTGATGTGTTAGAAGCAGGATAAATGGCAAGCGTGAGGATCTGAGCGGCTTTGACAAGGGCAAAATTGTGATGGCTAGACAACTGGGTCAGAGCATCTCCAAAACAACAGGTCTTGTGAGGTGTTCTCAGTACGCAGCAGTTAGTACCTACCAAAAGTGGTCCAAGGAAGGACAACCAGTGAACTGGCGATAGAGTCATGGGCACAAAAAGGCTCACTGATGTGCGTGGGAAGTGAAGGCTAGCCCGTCAGGTCCAATCTCACAGAAGAGCTACTGTAGCACAGATTGCGGCACGCTGATCCCTATCCACAGCCAAACGCTCCAACAATGGGAATGTGAGCGCCAGAACTGGACAATGGAGCAATGAAAGAAGATAACCCGGTCTGATGAATCACGTTTTCTTTTACATCAGATGTACGGCCGGGTTCATGTGCGGAAGAGATGGCAGTAGGATGCACTATGGAGAAGCCAAGAAGGCAAGCCAGTATAGACAGTGCACTGCTCTGGGCAATGTTATGCTGGGAAACCTTGGGTCCTGGCATTCATGTGGATGTTACTTTGACACGTGCCACCTACCTATTATTGCAGACCAAGTACACCCTTTCATGGCAACGGTATACCTTGAGGACAGTGGCCTCTTTCAGCAGGGTAATGTGCCCTACCACACTGCAAAAACTGTTCAGGAATGGTTTGAGGAACATGACAAAGAGTTCAGGGTGTTGACTTGGCCTCTAAATACCCCAGATCTCAATCCAATCGAGCATCTGTGGGATGTGCTGGAATAGCAAGTTGAAGCCATGGAGGCCCCACCTCGCAACTTACAGGACTTAAAGGATCAGCTGCTAACATCTTGGTGCCAGATACCACTGGACACCTTCAGAGGTCTTGTGTGGTCCATGCCTCGACGGGTCAGAGCTGGTTTGGCGGCATGAGGGGGACCTACACAATATTAGACAGGCGGTTTTAACGTTGTGGCTGATCGTTGTATGCCAAGTACATATTTTGATGTGATGTTTTGCAACAGTTAAAAAATCATATGAACAGAACCTAAATTTTCGACATGTTTGAGTTCAGTAAGGGCTCCTTTATAGTGATCCGCTGGGCTTTTGCAGTCTAGTCATAGAATTTAGCCTGGCGAGCCACAAATTTTCAACCTTTTGTCTAAAATATGGTGCATTAAAATACTGTATAATTAAATAACCCTATTATAGCTGTTCACACTTAAAGCAGTGTGCTTCTATTAATGTTGCCTAAGACCTATTAAATCACAACATTTTCTATGGAAACAAAGGGAACTTAGTTTTGCTATGACTATCACATGCTGATACCTGAGACTATGTCTTCTTATTTTTTACTGGCATTAGTTAGTAATTGTATAGTAATACAATCCTAATTTCCCTGTCCATCAGAACCCGCTGCAGATATCTTTAGACTCAATTTGCCGAAAGATTTCTAAATATAGCAGAGTTTTAAATAGAAACTCACCTTCTGTTAGGCAGTGTTTGTAGCCACTATAGGATCAGAATTTTTTTTACACCAACTCGTATGGTGTTGCCTAGCAATATGTAAATATAGAAAAATGTATACGCCCTGTATTTGTTGCAAGGTAACAGAGCAGGCATCAAGTTTCATTGTAGCGACAATACTTCCTGGAACATGGTTTGTGTATAGTTACAACTACCCAAAATAAGTAGACATAAGCAACCAAGTGATAGTGAGGAGATTAAAGCAGAACCGAAAAAAAAGTGATTTCCATGTAGAGAAAGCAGACTATTAGTCGTCTTTGTTTTTAATGTTTTGTATTTGCATAATCTTACTAAACAGGAAGTGTTTTTACATTTAAAGCTGCATTACAACCTAAATAAATACTTTTCTAAAGGTCCGAGTACTCCGGGGTCTGCTAAATGCAACGTTTTTCCCAGGGCTCTGCGAACTAGCAAATAAACTTTTCCTCGTTGGCTTCAGGGAGATCCCGGGGAAGGTGGACGTACGTATGCAGGGCTTGACCAATCGCATCACTTTGGCCCCGCCCCCTAAACGATTGTCACAATTTTGCGGCAGGGGGCGGGGCTTAGATGACAATATTTGCGTCATTAAGCCGCCCCCCCCCCCCCCCCCCCCCCCTCACACTTATCTACCGGGAGGTTTCCCAGAAATTGCGGAGTCTCCCGACATTACAGTAGGCAACTATGTGTTAAAGAAAAGCAGCTAATGTATCTCTAGAGATTGAAGTGTCTTTTACACTTCTGTCTCCATTACTGAAGTCATGTTGTCTTACCCGTCAGTCTTCGATTAAATCTTGGTCTCCATGAAAATGGACACCTCCATAGGCATCAATACATGGCCATAAGAGACAATTTCTGAACTGTCTCATCATGCCACATATTGCGAAGCCAACCACGTCTTGTACTGGCTCAGCATCAGGGAGAATGCCAGACTCTTCAGGGAGTGAGGGAGATCACCCCTGGTTCAGGGAGTCTCCCTGACATTCAGGGAGAGTTGGCAAGTATGACATACCTACCCCAGTTTTTAGCCAGGGCTGTAAGAGAATAAGAAGGGTTAGGAAAAGGGCTACATGGGGAACCTGAGGATAATGTTGTCCTAGGTGCTACTATGGTTTTCACAAGGATATGCAAGGATACTTGCCAATTCTCCTGGAATGTCAGGGAGATTCCCGAAATAGAGGGTGATCTCCCTGACTGCCAGGAGAATCTGGCATTCTCCAGATGCTGAGTTAGTATAGGAAGTTGTTGGTTCCGCCCTCTGTGGCATGATAACACTGTTCAGAAATTGTGTCCTATTTCTATGCAGACAAATATGACTTCAGTAATGGAATCAGAAATGTAAGAGACACTTCAGTCTCTAAGAAAAGCAAATACTGATTCTCTAAACGGGAAGAAGTCAATGAAGCTCCGATTCACAGTAACACAGTCAGGTTTGCGAACTACTAAACACATTTTATCACTGACAATTTTGTTTTAATACTTATGGCTGTCATGTCCTATTAAGAAATCATTTTCCTGTATTATAGTTTCAATGTACTGATGGCTGACTGACTCACTTTTTCTCCTCTCTGTTGTGTCTGGGGGACTTTACTCCCCTTCACTGCAATACAAACCCAGAAGTATGGACTGTGTGCAGAGACTGATTTTGGGACTGGAGTGTGCACAGGAGCAGAGGGTGGGGAAGGAGCAGCAATTTGGAGACAAGCAGTCAAGAAGCTGCAGGTGACCTGTAGGTACAAAACAAGGTGCGTCTCAGGGAAAGGTACTACAGGTACCAGCATGCCCAGGCTGCTATTAAGTGTTTGGGGATACCAACGCTTGTAGTATTACAAGCACCAGCAAACCCATGGCTACCATGGAATGCTGGCACTTAGGGATCCACAATTACTGGCATGCCATGGCACCCAGGGCTTTTTGGGACCTGCAGTGCACCAAAGAAAGTGTAAACAGATTTTATTTATTTCTCACCTAGATCCAGCATTCTGCAATGAAAGTCTGAGACAGAGGTAAACTGTATGCTTAAATATTTACACCACTGTAGCACACAACATCTTTGTACAGAAAAAAATATAATTCTCCATTTACATAAAGGAGGAAAATTGATAGTGTGTCCCCCATGATGCACAGACACCAGTATTGTTACAAGCCGCGGCGGTGCCCAGCCGCCGCGACTCCCCTACCTCCGTCCCGGCCGTCACTATGGTGACCGGGACGTCACTTCCGGGGGCTCGGCCCGGCTGTTGCCTAGGCAACGGTTAGGAAGCTGTGTGTTAGAGCGCCGTGTCCCAGCAAGGGGAACTGCTGGGCGCGTGCGCACATAGATAGCCTGTGGACTTATTAAATATGGGCAGTATTCTGGCAGAGCTAGGCTCTGATTGGTTGGGGTTAGTATTTAAGGCAATGAGGTCTGCTACCACATTGCCGGTTATAGCTTCTGTGCTCCAGTCTGCTGACCTGCTTGTTCCTGCTCTAGTCTTCTGAGACCACTTCTGATTTACCGTGTATGACCTTTGGCTTTGAACTGACTCCGCTTGTGTATCCTGTGACCCTGATCCCTGGCCTGTTTACCGTTTCTGCTATCCGCCTGTGACCCCTGACTTCAGCTTGTTTACTGATACCGCTGTCTGCTGCCGGCCCTTGACCTCTGCGTGGACCTTACTCCGCTTGCCTGGGTTCTCCCCAGCCGGTACACACTTCACGACCCTCTGTCAGTCTGCAGCCCAGTCTGTCCCCACCATCAGGGGCTCCAGTGAACACCTGACTGGCAGAGTAGATTCCGGGTTGTGTTGTGCCGGCTGGAGGGGTTCCTAACAAGTATACAGGTTTCCAGAACGATTTGCTGTGCAGCTCTGTTTCTCTGGAGCTAGGTAGCCAATGTGCTTATAAATTTACCACTGAAGCCTTAAAATGTTCAGAGCTAATACCTTTTATCATTGCACTTATACCTTAATGATTGAACACTTAATACCTAAAATAACGACACGGACACCAGATATAAGTTTGGCAAGAAAAGGGCGTATTTATTTAGTGGAAGAATTTTATTTTAAAACTCTGAATGGCGACGAGAGCGAAGCAGTCAGCTAACGACTAAACTTTAAACCAATACAGCGTAACGTGAAACTCAATACCGCTGTCCCAAGACTTTACGAATCCAAAGTCTTTACGATTGGTCGGTACTAAACTTGGCGTCATCGTGACTGCCCCCTTCTGGACTCACATTGTCGCATACGACAGTATATCCTCCGCCCCAGAGGCCAAGAGTCAGGGTACTGCAAAAGGGGCAGTGACGTGCGGCCAATTAAACGGTAGTACCTTCGATTAGTTGCTGACTGCATTGCTCTCCTACCCACTGCGCCTTGTCATACGACAAGGACTTAAATTTAATATAACCAGCTTATGCCGGGCGGGAGGGAGGTATCTGACATCCAGGGACTAAGAGAGCCAGCCCACAGCTCCCAGGTAATTTATGTCCTCTTGGAAAACCACTCCCCCCAGGAGTGATAGGCTGGCTGAAACAAAATGTTTAACCCCTAATGTCAGTGCAGATGAAGTATAACACGAAATTTTAATTGCCCTCAGCTTAGGGCTTCACTTAAACAACTTTTGGTAGTAACTTTTGTTAAATGTCAATAAATGTACATCTTCCCTACTGGCTCATAGACTTGATGGAGTTATATTCTGTTTTCTGCTGACCTCTGCATAAGACTATACTAGAATATACAGACTGTTCATGGATTCAGTTACCTAATGCAAGAAAAGAAAGCAAAAGGCATTTACAATTTATTCCCAAACAACATTTATGTTTACACATTTTTCACACAAATCACAAAAAACTGCAACATTATTTGCAGAAATAAAGCGTACACTTGATCACACTATTCTTCTGCACAAAAAATGTATTAGAAGAATGCTGATGCTTAACTATAACCATTTGAGTGGTGAGGTCCCATTAGTCATGTTAGCTTCACATTCAACTTCCTGAAACAGTTTAAATGGATTAAAATGTTGAAGTTATGTTTAGCACGGTGGCTCTCCAATTTGTTCTCAGGCTTTATCGCCATAGCATATTTAGTGGATCTCCGTGCAGGAACATCAATGGATTAGTTACTGGTTCCAAAAGTTTGATGTATCTATTTTCTTAAGAATTCAATTCATTTTAGTAGGCATCGACTTCCTACTACAGTACATGTTTTTGTTAGGTTTGAGAATTAAGGACTTAGGGTGATGTGGCGCGCAGACATCGTACTGCACACAGTTTCGGCAATTACGGTAGAAATCTCCTTGCACCGAAAAATAAGCTGTGATTTCTGTCAAATCTCCGCCGCAAAGTGTCTTACAGACGTTCCAGAAACACTTTGCAACTAATTGAATTACCCGCCTTAATGTATACGCTGACACATGCATACACAGCTATCAGTATTTTACAATGGGGATGTGACAGTACGCTGTTGTGCTGCTTTTACGTATGTGTTTGAATATAGTCGGTCATGACAACCCTGGTATGCACAAAATGAACTACCAGCACACAATGCATAGTGTGAGGACATCGGGTTTGGAACCAAAGCTCACTAGATACCTGGTCCTCTAGTTTAGTAAAATACAACAGTGCTCCCCAAGGAGAAATTTGTTTCCCCACTAAAATTAACACGTGTCAGACATTCGTCGTTACAAGAAAATTCCACAACAAAGTCCCCAGCAGAGAGTCCTAGCAGGCACAAAGTTCCGGCAATAACAGTCCACAGAACATAGCCCAAGTGGGCCAGGGGTTCTGGTCTGTAGGTAATTCCTGTGTACCTTGAGAATCCCGGCCCCTCAGCCAACTCTCCACCAGCTTGAAGGGACTCAGGGTATTAGTCCCACTGTCGATGAAGGCTCACTAATTCCCCAGAATCTATGAATGTCTCCCGATAGAGTGGTGACAGAACCAGTCCTAGAGGTGCACTTCCCTCTGTCTAAAGAAACTCCTGCTATAGCAATACTTCCTGGTCCTGAGAGAATACGGTTTCTCTCAATCAGTCCAAATCATTGCTCTCTTAAGATTCTCAAACAACCCCTCTCCCTCCCTGGGCACCCCTTTTTGTCGTTTCTCAATAGACACCGGATCCTTGCCCCTTCCTGGGTCATTGTCCCCTTGTGATTGGTGGTGTGAAGAGTTTGGGTGGTAATAAGGGTGGAGGTAAAGTATGACATCAGTGGTCTTCCATCTGCTGTGACCATGCCATTCAGTCTGAGTTGAAGAGTTACTAGAACAAGTGTTAGCAAACAGGTCCACCTCCTGATTGTAGATAAAGTCCTGACCCTCCTGTCTTAACCTCTTCCACTGTTTTAATGTCACAGGGTCCACAGCTATTTCACACTTCCTGTGAGCTGCCTCCTCCTACCCTCTCTAGACACCGCAACAATACTGGATCTGGCCACCGAGTGGCATTTAATAACAGAGTGGGCCACTGTTATTCAACTGGTCCACTGATTGACACACCGGCCTGGCCTGTTATTCTCAATGTAAGGCTTGGTCTTTCATTCTTTCATACATTATTTCCATGCCTCACAATGTCTGATTTTCATCAGGCACTGCCAGTGTTGGAAAGGAGTACTGGAGAAGCCAATTGTAGGGCCTCACATAATAGCATTCAATGCCATGAGGCAGCGTTGCACTGCTTCCGGGAACCTGACCATACACAGAGGAAGCTACTAGCGGTCAACAGTTCTTAAAATTAAAAATATACAGTGACATACAATTAAATATACAATTAGATTTATTATTATTGTGCAAGTTTTTTTCTGAGCGAATTATATGTCACAGGTCCATTTATGTAGTCTCCATACTAAGTAGGCATGTATAGCAGGCCAACTGACCCTCAAAATTACATGACCAGTGGATCTGCACATAAAGCTGTACAGGTTACTTCTATTTCTCGTCCATACTTTAGCATACAGAGGTGTGAAAAAGTGTTTGCCACCTTCCTGATTTCTCAGATTTTTGCATATTTGACAAATTTAATGGTTTCAGATCTTCAAACAAGATTGAATATAATACAAAGACAACCTGAGTAAACACGAAATACAGTTTTTAAATTGTCATTTCATTTAATGAAGGAAAAAAGTTATCTAGCACCAACTGGCCCTGTGTGAAATAGTAATTGCCCCCTTAGTTACTCATTCAACCAATGACCAAATTGAATTGATAACAGTGTTCATTTAGAGTAGACGCAATCAGACTTGATTACTGCCAGTGCTGTTGAATCCAAACATCACTTAAATAAACACTAAAAGGTCTCCACAAGCAGCACAATATGCCGCGATCAAAAGAATTTCCAGAAGAGATGAGAAAGAAACTTAATGAAATATATCAGCCTGGAAAGAGTTAGAAATCCATGTCTAAGGATCTGGGACTCGAGCGAACCACAGTGAGAGCTATTATTTTCAATGGAGAAAACTTGGAACAGTGGCGAATCTTCCCGGGAGTGACCGGTCTACTAAAATTCCTGCAAGAGCACATCGACGACTCATCCACAAAAGTTAAAAAGAATCCTGACGAACATCTAAAGAACTGCAGGCCTTGCTCGCTTCAGTCAATGTCAGCGTTCATGATTCCACCATAAGAAACAGACTGGGCAAAAATTGTATCCATGGACAGGGCCGGATTAACCAGAGATCTAACTGGGCTATAGCCCAGGGGCCTCGGGCATCCAGGGGGCCCTTCAAAGTCCGCAGCAGCATTATTGATCGGTCTGGGGGCGGGGGCGCCCCCAGCCCGATCAATGCTGCTGAGCACTGTCAGTCCAGTCCTCCATCCCCGGCGCTCAGTACTCTGCTTACTGAGGAGATCTCGCGAGTGAACTCTTGCGAGATCTCCTCAGTAAGGAGCATACAGCGCGCCGGGGACGGAGGACTGGACTGACAGGTAAGCGCTTTGGGGGGGCCCCTGATGGGGGATGGGGACGGCTCACAATGGGGGCCTCACGGGGGAATGGAGGCGCCCTTAGCCCAGGGGCCTCCATTCCCTTAATCTGGCCCTGTCCATGGGAGAGGTGCAAGGTGAAACCACCGATACACAAGAGGAACACAATGGCTCGTCTCACATTTCTCAAAGACACAAGCCATTTCGGTTAATGTTTTGTGCACTTAGGAGCCAAAATTGAACGTTTTGGAACACATGGGTCCCGTTGCTCAGCATTTCACAATACCAACTGCTAAACGTGGTGGTGGTGGTGGTAGTTGATGCTGTGGGGTTGCTTTACATTTTAATTAACAAGTTTTTATATCAAGATATAGCCAAGTCACAAAAATGAGGGCCAAGAGGAAGGTCATATTAATCACTGTCCTCATTTTTATTCTGTGTGAAGTTGGACACCAACTGTCTATTTCTTACATTTTAATTACAGTTGCTTTTCAGTGCAGAAAAACACTGTCAGTAGAAATGCAGGGGATAAATAATGTAGCACATACTGAGTAATGAAGAAGAGCTTTTTGTTCTCGTTCTGTCAGCCTAGAATAGGTGAAAGATCAACATCAAAGCTTTGTTACTCACTAGATCACCTTCTGCAATCTAGCGCTCCTGCCTCCTAAGTCATTACATCAAATTAACACTTTGTAAGAAGATATAACGCATGATCAGGTAGATAGATATATCTCTGTCCATGTCTCCTCTGGACAGTTCATTTTTTTCCAATAATTCAGACTTCTGACGCAGCCAAATTAACAGGACGATTGGGCATTGTGGGGCCCTGATGGCCATTTTTTATCTTTAAACTTTTATGGGAGCCTATATAGAGCATCTGCTAACTGAGAAATATTACATAAGTATTCTTAGAATAGACCTGTGCATAGAAATAAAACCAACAGCATACTGCTTGTTTGTGTAAATGTGTGTTTCACACCTTAAATGCTCACTTTTCAGCATACTCTAAAACTGCACACGCATACATAGATGGAATATGGAAGGCCAGGACAGATCGTAGACATCAGTGGCATCTGCTTTGTCAGCACGAGCCCAGCATAAAATGCTACACATCCTGTACCCGACCACTACTAGTACTGAGGATTGCCTGCTTTCCCATGGCTTGTTAGATTCAATTAAGGTATTTGTGAGCAACATGCGTCCCACGGAAACAGGAAAGATACAGGGAGACCCAGGACAGAAATAGTACTGTAGCATTTCTATCCTGGCATCCAAGGTACCCCTATATCTGCCCTGTATTGTACTGGGTCTCGCTGTGGCTAGAAGGGTGGGACTTTCCCAACTTCCCTGCAGTGAGATCCTGCCATTAGTCCATGAGGTCCGACAGCAAATCAGAATGAATGGGCTTCTAAGATGCCAGACTGTTCCTATAACACGAATACTCAATGCCTGGGTGACATGTAAGCGATGTGTGTGGGAATGTGTTGCTAATGGTGGTGGTGGGGAAATTGCGTTTCTACAGAAGTGACGGAGGGACCGGTGTGTTACTACAGAAGTGACGGAGGGACCGGTGCGTTTCTACAGAAGTGACGGAGGGACCGGTGCGTTTCTACAGAAGTGACTGAGGGACCGGTGCGTTTCTACAGAAGTGACTGAGGGACCGGTGCGTTTCTACAGAAGTGACTGAGGGACCGGTGCGTTACTACAGAACTGACTGAGGGACCGGTGCGTTACTACAGAACTGATGGAGGGGGATGTGTTACTACAGAAGTGTGGGGACGGGTGTTTCTTACAGAAATGATGGGGATTACAGGCGACAGTTGAGCGATGAAAAAAAAAGTGTTATTGGACACCTTTGTGCAGTGTGTAGTCCAATGAAATACAAAAATATTAACAGCAAATATCACTACTATAAACGAATATCACAAAAAAGAATAATAAACATAAAAGCAAAAGAACGATCAAAGAGAAAGTCCGCCCTGCAAAAAAAACTTCTAGGAAAATTGGTACACCAGTAGCAATAACCACATGGATAGGAGCCTACCTTCAAGGACAACTGGTACACCAGACTATACATACAATGGCACCTGTGAAGGGATGAGATACATTAGGCAGCAAGTCAGTTCTTGAAGTTGATGTGTTGGAGGAAGGATCTGAGCTACTTTGACAAGGGTCAAATTGTGATGGCTAGATGACTGGGTCAGAGCATCTCCAGAACGGCAGGTCTTGTGGTGTGTTCCCAGTATGCAGTGGTTAGTACCTACTAAAAGTGGTCAAAGGAAGGACAAATAGTGAACCGTGACAGGGCCATGGGCGCCCGAGGCTCATTGATGCACACGGGAGTGAAGGCTAGGTCTTCTGGTCCAATCCCACAGAAGAGCTACTGTAGCACAAACTGCTGAAAAAGTTATTGCTGACTATGATAGAGGTGGCAGAACACACAGTGTATTACAGCTTGCTGCGTATGGGGCTGCGTAGCTGCATACTGGTCTGAGTGCCCATGCTGACCCCGGTCCACTGCCAAAAGCACCTAAAATGGACAAGCGTATTGTAATGTGGTAAATCATGTTTCATTTTACATCATGTGGACAGCCGAGTGCGTGTGCATCGTTTTTATCTGGGGAAGAGATGGCACCAGGATGCACTATAGGAAGAAAGCAAGCCGGGGGAGGCAGTGTGATGCTCTGGGCAATCTTCTGCTGGGAAACCTTGGGGCCTGGCATTCATGTGGATTTTACTTTGACACGTACCACCTTTCGAAACATTATTGCAGATGAAGTACACCCCCTTATGGCAACAGTATTCCCTGATGGTAGTGGCCTCTTTCAGCAAGATAATGCACCCTGCTACAATGCAAATACAATGGGGCACCGTCAGAGGTCTTGTGGAGTAAATGCCTCTATGGGTCAGAGCTGTTTTGGTGGCACGAGGAGGTCCCCCACAGTATTAGGCAGGTGGTTTTAACATTGTGGCCGATTGGTGTATATACTGACATAAGTACAAGAAACTCTTAAATGAGTCACTACTTCTCAGAAAATCCTGGGAGAGCATCTCCTACTGCTATCTTGACAGGTAGCAGTGGCAATGTTATATGACATTGCTATCAAGTCTAGGAACACATAAAACAAGCAGAATAATGTACTGTCTTAGTGGCTGCAAACACTGGAATTTTTGTTTGCAATGTCAAATGACCACATTTTGTGTGTGTGTATTTTTAATTTTAAGTTAAGTGAATGGCAGATAAACAAAATATATATTTTGTATTTACTTAAATACTATGCAGGCATGCCCACCTGTAAAAAAGCCTTGCAGAACAGTTAGTCTCACTTGATTTCTGTTCCGCTAGTATCCACTCAATCAGCCGACAGCAACATCTCATCAGTGGTGACACAGCAAACTACTGATCTCTAGCACAGTGAAAGTGAGAAGCCATTTGGGCTATGGGAGAATACAGCTGCAGAACTACCAAATAGACACATTTATCCCAAAAATAATAACATTGTAGTTTTGGACAAGAATTCCAACTGTGCAATACATGTGGCCTCTAATAAGCTGACCAGACATGTGAAAAATGGATGTTAAGATCAAAGATGTTTTGTTTTTTGTTATTTGAATTGTAACAAATGTCAAAATGTGTCTGTGACAATAGATAACACACGACCGGATGTAGATGTCTGAATGAATTGAGATTATAATCAGGGACGGTGCAAAATGTTAATCTGAAGGGGTCAAATCGAAGATCATTGATGCATCTATATTTTAATCATATTACAAAAGTCTGATGATAATCAATAAAACAACTGCCCATTCTTACTATAATCTGTAGATGATGTAATATATATATATATATATATATATATATATATATATATATATATATATATATATATATATATATATATATATATATATATATATATATACATACACACACACACACACACGCAGGGGGGGGTTCTGGTTCTCCGGAAACCCCCCTCCACGAAGAACAGTGTCCCTACTTAGTGGCTCTGTACTATACAGTGTCCGCGGCGGTGCTGTATTGTAGCGCACTACAGCACCGCCGTGGCCACTTCTTTGACAGCACTGCAGCTGCTGTTCAGTGCAGTGCCCCCGAAATGGAGCTGCTGTGCATGCGCAGCAGGTCTCTCTATATCAGTGTTGGCTGACCTGTGACACTCCAGGTGTTGTGAAACTACAAGTCCCAGCATGGTTTGCCAATATATAGCAGCTTATTGCTGTAAGGGTATGCTGGGACTTGTAGTTTCACAACACCTGGGGTGTCACAGGTTAGCCAACACTGCTCTATATGGTTTTCTTTTTTCTTTTTTTTTTTTTGGGGGGGGGGGGGGCGGGGTGTATGTGTAATAAATAAACATATATATATATATATATATATATATATATATATATATATATATATATATATATCTCTTGTTACATGATTTTACCTAGTATATATGACTGTGTTGGCATATTACACATATACACACACACACACACACAATAGCTCTTTCTAAAATATGGAAATTGATTGTGTCTATATCCAGACTCTGGTATTCATTTGTATACCTTCTGCCATGTAAAAGGTACACATTCACAGCAAGTCTATATTGAACAACAATGTTCCCTGATAGAGGCTGATAGGGAGCCCAGAAAACACCTGGACCTTGATACTCTAAGACAATCTTGATGACAAACTCATTGTGAAATCATCCTTTAATTGCCACACACAGCAGCTATTTTAATCTGATATGTTCCTGCCCATAGATGACTATCAGCATGCTTCCTTTTCTGACAAAATAGAGCCCCTGTGTTAATGGGTGCATATATTATTAGCACTGTAAGGTAATGAAAGGTAAAGTAATTTCCTCCCACTGGAACCATTTTCCACGCAAATCCCTGTGCTACCCCATACACTGTCTCCCACACAACCAGTAGGTAAACATGTATTCTGAACACTCAAGTGATACTTCATTTTTCATGACAGTTCCTGAGCTTTTTATCTTTTGTCCTTACATAAAAACTAGTGACACTATGATGAACTGAATTCAAAGTATCAATTAGTAATAATTAACCAAGCTGGAGCTGCCAAACTCTCCCCTACTGTAGATAGTATGTGCCTAAACAAGAACGCAAATGTGGATTTATTGTTCAGTGACTAGCATAATTAGACAATTTCTCAATCTTAAGAAGTAGCATGCTGCAGTTGAAGGGTTTTGCTCATAAGCGAAAGACAAGGTGACCTAAAAAAAATTATAACTAAAATTAATTTTGTTCATAACAGCAGTTTGGAAAGGTTATATATAAGTTATGGATAATGTCTGAAAAGTTGAATTTCCACACCTTACAGATAACATTGCATTGGTTAGGCATGCTTCAATGGAGGTAATTTTGAAGATATTTTTGACCTTGATTGACCTCCAATAGGCACAAGTGTTAGGGAAGGGCACCAAGAACACTATAGGGATTACAGCAATAACATATAACATTTATCTTATAACACAATGAAAACAGTAGTAACTCATAGCAACGATATATTAGTCTATGGCAACTGCATTAAGGATTAATTGGTATGGGTTATTGCACAATTGTAGTATATGGCAAATGTTACTAAAATTGAAAATAAGTATTTTCTTCATGATGTATATTTAATCTCCCACCTCCATTAGTGGTTTGGCGCATGCCCAAATGCTAATAGCATGTAGTGCTATGGACTGAAGAGCTTATTATCATCATTTATTTATAAGGCGCCACAAAGGGTCCGCAGCGCTGTACTCAGGGGGGATGAACAGATTACACAATTACAAATTACACATTGCACAAACAGCTACAAATAGTATGTAAATACACACACAGTTACAAAATGAACAAAACAGATACAAATAAACAGAGTACACAGTATTGTCGAACATCTACTTGCTAAACATTGAGCATAATGTGACAAGTAGTGACAGTGTTTAGTAAACCTTTGCCGAGGAGCATGGCCTAGAAATGCTGATGACTGATCAAAAAGGTGCACTCTTAAAAGGAAAATAAGAGGAAAGGGGACCCTGCTTGTGAGAGCTTACCTCCTAGTGGAAGGGGTAGACGCTGTGTGGGGGAGTACAAGTGGTTGGAGAAGCAGAAGATTCAGGAGTACGACTGGTAGAATTTAATGAAGAGGCAATTATTCAGGCACGTTTAAAGCCCTGGAGGCTAACAGATGGTCTAATAGGGCAGCAGCACAAAAGAAGTCTCGGAGGAGGGAGTGCAAAAATTTGTCAGCGTGGAAGTGAGACATTGGTCATTGGCAGAGTAGAGGGGGCTAGAGGAAGTGAGGACATAGAGGAGGTTGGAGATGTAGGATGGAGGGGATTGGCTGAGGGATTTGTAGGTGTGGGTGGGGAACATCAACTAGATCATACTTGCCAACTCTCCCTTAATGTCAGGGAGACTCCCTGAAATAGGGGTGATCTCCCTCACTCCCTGAAGAGTCTGGCATTCTCCCTGATGCTGAGCCACTACAAGACGTGGTTGGCTTCGCCATCTGTGTTATGATGACACAGTTCTGAAATTGTGTCCTATGTCCATGTATTGATGCCTATGGAGGTGGCCATTTTCATGGAGACAAAGATTTAATCAAAGACTGACAGTTAAGACAATATGACTTCAGTAATGGAGACAGAAATGTAAAAGACACTTCAGTCTCTAGAGATTCATTAGCTGCTTTTCTTTAACACATAGTTGCCTGCTCTCCTGGAATGTCCGGGAGACTCCCGCATTTCTAGGAGACCTCCCGGGCGAGCAAGACAACCTCACGGTTCTCGCCCCTGCAATAGATAAGTGGCGGGGACGGCGCTTAATGAAACAAATATTGTGTCATCTTAGCCCCGCCACCTGCTGCAATTGGCCTAAATTGTGACACTCATTTAGGTGGCGTGACCAAAATGGTGTGATTCATCAAGCTCCGCCCCCTTTCCTCAAGCCAATGAGGAAAAGTTGGCAAGTATGAACTAGATTCTGTAGAAGACATGGAGACAGTTCATTTACTGGCAGAGAGGGTCAGGACTAAAATAGCCACAAGCTGCAATTGTGACATATGTCTCCTTGGCAAATCAATGGGGATATAAAAATACCTCAACATGTTTTGTTCAATCATATAGCAGGGTGGAGTGTAAGATATTTTCACATTTTGTGAGAGGTATTTTTTATAGATAAAATTAAATGCTTGGCTCTTACACGTCATAATACCCAACTTCTACTGCTATATATGATGGCTTTCTTGCCTACCTATTTAAAAAAAACAAAAAAAACATACACATAATCTGTGCAAGTTTGTGGTTTGCTTCTTTCAGGCTTAATACATTTTTTTCTAATAAGTAGAGCATGTCTTCAAATGCAGCTCTCTGTTCTAACTAAAGACTAACTTACAAGATCAAAGTCTGTACTAATAGATGAAAAGGCAAATTGGCATGAACTGTTCTCCATAAATCTTGCAGCTATGACATTTTTCATCCAAAGTTGATCAGTACAGGTTAGTATGGAGTTCTAAAGTGGTTCCGTCCCACAGACCGTACATAGATCATTTGTAGGTGGAAACTGCCTTCACTGATTATTTTGACTTTCCACATTTTTTTTTATTTTTTTTTTAAATGAGAGTAATGGCACCCATATATTAGAAGAAGCTGCTTAGGACATATACTTTGTATGATGTCAATCTTTCTATACTTCATACTGGATATGCATCAATAAAGGAAAAAAACAAGCATTAATTTGTGTAACACAGTGGAAAAGCAATGTGGACAGAAGATACAGATTACACAAATGTCTATAAGAGAATAGATCAGTGATGGGCAACAGCCGGCCCTCTGAGCCTTCACCGGTGGCCCCCAGCTCCTTCCGACTGTATTGTCAGATTATTTTGTGACAGCGTGAACACTTGAAGTGCCTGCTGATATCTTATTACAAATACATGCCTCTTTGTTTGATTCAAAGTATTATTTTAACTTATTACTATGGTTAAAGGTAATGTGCAGCCCTTAAAAACGCTAGAGGGCCAGACATGCGCTCCCTAAAGTGTATCAGGTTGCCCATCACTGGCATAGATAGTGATAACAAGACTTGACGATACAGTACATCATTTAACCAATCAATTAAATGGTATTCGGGAAGAGCAACTCATTTTGAGCTCCTGCACACCCATTTAAATGCTATGATCTTAATCTAATATATTAGTCAGCATTTGGTTATTAACAGAAGAAGGAAATAATTAAGTTTGCCAACAGTCATCCAAATGGTCATAAAACTACGCAAGTACTAATAGTTTGATTCACAGTGACTCAAGTAATTTCTTTAATACAGCCGCAATAAATCTGAATAAAATACCATGTAGTTAAATTACATTTTATTGGAACGGTTAAAAGACAAACAACAGCAGCATGAAAAACAAAATTGTGTAACCAAGTTCCACTGTGGTATGACATGACAGGAGTATGTATATAGTATGAAAAAGTTCTAAAACGTCATCAAAACCTGCCTGCTAAAGTGTATTAAACAAGAGTTCAGTTACATAAATGTGTTATTACACTTGCCTGTGACATATAATGATTTTACAATTTGATATGCAAGGGTCCCACTATACTTTATTAAACCCTCCGCTCAGGTTGTGCTCGGTACAACCAATGACAATTATATGTGGGGTTACAGATTAAAAAAAAAACAAATAGTTGAGCACAACTGCACAAAAAAGTGCTAAAATGAGGAACACATTTTGTTTACACTTCACCTAAATAAATATTGAGCAGGTCCACCTAGATTTCCACCAAAGAACATAGGTTTGCAAAGCTATATGGTGGCATTTGCAGAGGAGAAGAAGTTGGGTGGAGTGAGGGCATTCTAAGCTAAGCGCATAGTAGGCGCACTGTTTCACCTAGATTTGCGGAACTGTGCAGAAACCAGATTTACGAGGTTACTGAAATGATATGAAGGGGTGGAGAGATGTGCACTTGCACACTGCAAAAGCACTTGAATTGTGTTTGCATTGATCAGGTCTTGGCCTATATTTTTTATATGACAAATTTTGTAACTTGGGTGGAGAAGTGTATTTCTAGACACACTTTGTTCAATGTCCTTAATGCCCAACGGGTGAAATGATAAGCCAAGGTCCCATAAGTACTGGTTAAGCCCACAAGAGGGCTGTGTTCACGGTCTATGGGTGACATATGCATTAAAGAGAGACCCTGTATTTTTTATTTCCTTTCTTATTAGTCTATTGTAAAGATTAAGGAATATATTTATTGGTTAGGATGAGAAAGGTCCCAAAACATGGCAGCAAGTAGGCAAAGAGATATCAGCAAAACTCCACATAAAACTATGTTTAGCATGTCACATTTTCTGTATTAGGCATAATTAAGCACAGAAATTCTGAAGTTCATGGCTATAATGTTTCAAGGATAAACTTAAAAAAACATCCAGTTTCTGTACAAGTCATTATGCTTTTTTTAAATGTTTATGTAATCTCAATTAACAATGGATAAAACATCAGTGTTTTACACACCTTCTAGAGTGTTGCACACTCCCATCATTTATATTTCAGTACAACTGAGGTCAGGGGTGTACCTATCCTGTGGTAGCAGCTGAGGCAGGCACTCCTATTGTACAGGTTTGTATACAGTCAATAACTAAAAACTAAAAAGTATTACATTTTGACAGGTCAGAAAGCAGGAATTGTTTCTTTGCAGTTAGATAAACAATCTTGAATCAAATGGACATTATATAGAAAATGGCAGATTTTAAAAACAAGTTTATAATGTTCTTCCTGTCAGGCAGATCAAGGGTACTCTCTCAGAAACGTTATATAATTGTTTCTATAAATATTTTTGAAGTTATTGTTCGGAAATGTCCACATGCATTCTATTCTTGGAATTTGGAATTTACACTTTGTTTTATGATCCCTTCATTTCCTAATTTAACTCTAACTCTACCTTCATTTTACACCACAAAAATTACACTGGCACAGTATTTTGTACGGTCATTTTGAAAATCTGTGACTGGTTCCGAGAATAGAATGCATTGTACCTAGTAAACTTACATTATTAGTTTAAGTCGTCAGTACAGTAATTCATGTTTTAGTGATGCAAAAGACATTCCACATTCAGTATGAAGGACAGATAGACATGTTTGATTTTTTTTTTTTCCCTCACAAGTTAAGATTTTTATTCTACCGTTCAGATGTCCAATTTTATGAAAAGACCACCATATGTAGTCATTATACATGCTAGAGCAAACTGCTTAACAAGATCTTACAATTAAGTCAGATGCTCTCATTAGACGTTTAGAGTCTATGGGGTATACTTACGATGCGGCGGTTCTGTAGAACCACCCATTCTCAGCTCTTTGAAGGCATTTTTTTTCAAACAGCAATTTTATTAAAGAGAAAACCTGATGGTCCTTGTCTTTAATAAAAGTGCCTTTTGAAAAAATGTCTTCAAATGGCTAGGAATCACATAGTAAATATACCTCTCATTTCACACTTTCTCTGATTTTACACCAATTTTCCAGCTCCCCTACAGAAATGTAAAATAGAGATTTGACTGTATGTTCATAATAATGTGGTACTGCAATGTGGATTCTAAAAACTTTTATTAAAACAAATATAATAAAAACATATGAACTATATGACCCTACTCAATATGCATAAACAGACTAGCATACCACCATCTAGAAAAGGAGGATCACATTAAGTATAGGTGCACCTATATTGAAAAAAATCAGTCAAACTGGATAATCTCCTCCATATAAACTGGTGATGCAGACCATGTCTGATATAGAAGTTCCTTTCTGGCAAGGAACTTCTATATCAGACATGTTCTGCATCACCAGTTTATATGGTTAGTTAAGGGTTCTAAATTTTAAGAATCCTCTTGTCTGGAAAGCTCAAATCATTCCAGATAATAGATCCCATACCTGTATAGGATTCTTTTAATATTAGACTATATCATACTTGCCTACTCTTCCGGAATTTCCAGGAGGTTAACGAATTTCGGGAGCCTCCTGGACTACTGGGAGAGTTGGCATTCTCTAGTATCCTTGTGGTGGGGAGCGTGGTGACGTCACTATAGCCCCGCCACTACTATAAAATGCTGAAATTCACGGCATTGAATTGGAGGGACAGGGCTTAATGGCACTACATTAAGCCCCACCCCCACTAGTCAATGTCATTAATTTTGGCATTTTATAGTATTGTGATGAAGCTACATCATTCCCCCCCCCCCTACTTCTGTCACATGACCTGTCCTCTTGCATCCGGAGGACAGGTCAAAAAAGTAGGCAAGTATAGACTATATTACCAAACTTCATCCCATTTACATGTGACCGCTGCGGCCGTGGGGCTACAGCAAAATAGTGTTGAACAACAACAAATCATGATACTAATCATGATCGAGAGTTGCATTGAAGATTGAACTGCATTTGGATGTTGCACTTGTTTGTACTGTGACACTTGTCACTCAACCTTCCCTTTTAATAAGTGTTCTGTTATCACTGAGATGTCTATGTGGATTCAAGGGGGTCTCCAGAGTCATCCCCTGGTAACATAAGCAACGTACATCCCCACAGTGTGCAACTTAGAAGTCTCGATGGAGGTGCTGCGCTGATAGGAGTGTGATGTGAACTTAGCATGTCCAAAACACTCCACTCAGGAATAGAGTGAGGAGGTTCTACATGTATTTATTGTGCATTTTAGTGAATGTACCAAAAACGTTCATAAGGTATGTTTTTTCTTTCAATGAACAAGTTCCATAAATGCTCAAATATTCCGCACATGGAATGCAGGAAGATATATGCAATTAGTGATATGCAGAACACAGTGTTACAAAAAACACATTCCAATGCACACGCACATAGCAACAAAAAAGGGGAACTTTGTCACAGGAAAATACTTGTTTCGTCTGTATCTAGTTTTTCATCTGTTTTCCAGATAGTTTAAATTTTGTGGAACAATTAAAAGTGGACCTGTCGCCAGGCATTTTACTGTATGTACTCTACATAACACAACTGTATTGCTGTGTGGACACTGTGCAGCCAGCCCAGAGACTGTCCAGTCATCAATTACAGTATTATAGCAGCAATCACCTGAAAAAATTAGGTGTGCTTTGTAACATAAATCACAGTGGCAGGCTATAAGGAGAATGTAGTATTTACAATTTTCCTTTAGTTTGTTTCTTGAGGTTGCTAATGATGATTAATAATTCTTTACAGTGCCATGGACTACCACGGTCACACAGCATATGATATAGTGAGCAGAAATGCTTTGGAATGCCCCTCTGAGCTCTATCTGCAGTGTGTCATCTTCCCTCTCCTTCTACCCCTCTGCTATTACATGACATGCTGAGAGCCGTTAGCCTGTGTCTGTGAAGCAGACATGGCAGCCATGTTTTTTCAACCGTCCACAGAGATTTTGAAAAGAAAAAAAATGATTTGTAGAAGAACAGCTATGCAAAATTATGTATGCCCTAAAGGAACCATTTATTTAGACAAAAAAAAAAAATACTTCTATCTCTAAGTATGCTACTCTAATTGGAGGCATGATTCACCTTGCTGAGGAATAGAACACCAACATTTCAACAAATAGAACTGATGGAATAATTTAAGATACCCAAACACTCAATGTTTAAATGAATTTTAATCAAGCAATCTTTTAAATTGAGTTTTTAAGCATGGGGACATAAGAAAAAATAGAATTTTTTACTTACAATTTTCACTCCGCACATACACTGTAATACAAATTTAGTGTTTGATTTAAATGATCCGATTTGGACAATAACATTTCTGAATGATCTCTTATATGGCATCTTCTTAGATGTCTACATGCCAGTGATATTTGTATGATCTCATCAAGATCAAATTAATGATCTCATGAAGTGTGTGAGCAGATTATAAAGAGATATAGTAAGGTGGAGTTTTATGGGAAAAAGTACCATCTTGTTAAGAAACTTTTTAAAAGGCGGCTTGTGCATTTTCTCAAAAAAGTTGACCACAGGCACCCCCGAATATGTCTGCAGGCACGTGGCGATGGAGCCACCCCCGAATGTGTCTGCAGGCACGTGGCGATGGAGCCACCCCCGAATGTGTCTGCAGGCACGTTGCGATGGAGCCACCCTGAAGAACATTGCAGACAGTGGTCATCTTCCAGCTGCATTTACAAACATGCCTGATAATTATTGATTGATTGGATTATTACAGACTAACTTTGGGACCATACACACTGTGATACCAGGCAAATACCCAATATTGGCTTCAATACTGCAGCATATATTACCAGCATGTGTCAAGCAGACATTCACATCCGTCCAGCTACTGAAAGACCATCCAGTAAAATCTAATAAACTACACAACCCATAATTCATTAAAGGACAACTTTCAATGAAGTTTTATCAAAATAAAACAAACGCTTTTCAAGTTGAATCTGGAATTTTAAACTAACTGTCTATAGGAGCATTGAAGCACAAAATGGATTTCTCAATTCAATGTATTAAAGTACAATAAAACATTGAACTCGCCATATTAATCTGGGGAATACTGGAATGAGACTCTTGAAGCTAATGTGGCACTAAGAGAAAACATATCTTGTATCATCTTCGGAGAGGGGAAAAATGCAGTAAATGCTTTCAGCAATTACTGTTGGAAAATATCATGGTTTTTTTAAGCAGTCTCTTGTTAAGAAGCAATTATACCGCTAATGTTTAGCTTCACTGAACACAATCTCTACTGAGTACTCAACCTTTATTAAGATTCAACAAACAGTCTAAACGAAAGAAATTTTCTTATATGTACAGTGAAAACGGATACTTTCCTATATTAAACCCTTGAGTACTGGCAATACTATAAAAATACAGTAAGAAAGCAGCAAGAAATATATTTGCACTGTAGTAGTCCAGCTCATTACCCACTAAACCTTCCAGAGTTAATTTCAACCTACATAATATAGAAAGGGAACTGAACTTTGCCATAAATTACATTACAAAACAGAATTGTAACTAGTTGATTTGACTGTTTACTTATAAATCTTTATAAAACTGAACAACTACAAATATTTTACCTACCTGGGCACCTATATGAAGCTTTAGCCAGGGCCCCCGTAACCTTCATTGATTGTGAGGTTCGGTAAGTATTGATTAAATGAATCGGCTGCAAACAGTGGGACCATATTCAACATTGTGCTTTGCTGCAACAATCTCTAAAAATTGAGAGTCCTTTGTGCCGGAACAATTTCTGCCAGGAACCCCCAGCACACAGGACAGGGCCAGGGCCAGGGTCCCCCCCCCCCCCAGGACAGGGCCAGGGTCCCCCCCCCCCAGCACACAGGACAGGGCCTGGGTCCCCGTCCCCCCAGCACACAGGACAGGGCCAGGGTCCCCGTCCCCCCAGCACACAGGACAGGGCCAGGGTCCCCCCCCCCCCAGCACACAGGACAGGGCCCCCCCCCAGCACACAGGCCAGGGCCAGGGTCCCCCCCCAGCACACAGGCCAGGGCCAGGGTCCCCCCCCAGCACACAGGCCAGGGTCCCGTCCCCCCAGCACACAGGACAGGGCCAGGGTCCCCCCCAGCACACAGGACAGGGCCAGGGTCCCCCCCAGCACACAGGACAGGGCCAGGGTCCCTCCCCCAGCACACAGGACAGGGCCAGGGTCCCCCCCCAGCACACAGGCCAGGGCCAGGGTCCCCCCCCCAGCACACGGGCCAGGGTCCCGTCCCCCCAGCACACAGGACAGGGCCAGGGTCCCCCCCAGCACACAGGACAGGGCCAGGGTCCCCCCCCAGCACACAGGACAGGGCCAGGGTCCCTCCCCCAGCACACAGGACAGGGCCAGGGTCCCTCCCCCAGCACACAGGACAGGGCCAGGGTCGTCGTCCCCCAGCACACAGGACAGGGCCAGGGTCGTCGTCCCCCAGCACACAGGACAGGGCCAGGGTCGTCGTCCCCCAGCACACAGGACAGGGCCAGGGTCGTCGTCCCCCCAGCACACAGGACAGGGCCAGGGTCGTCGTCCCCCCAGCACACAGGACAGGGCCAGGGTCGTCGTCCCCCCAGCACACAGGACAGGGCCAGGGTCGTCGTCCCCCCAGCACACAGGACAGGGCCAGGGTCGTCGTCCCCCCAGCACACAGGACAGGGCCAGGGTCGTCGTCCCCCCAGCACACAGGACAGGGCCAGGGTCGTCGTCCCCCCAGCACACAGGACAGGGCCAGGGTCGTCGTCCCCCCAGCACACAGGACAGGGCCAGGGTCGTCGTCCCCCCAGCACACAGGACAGGGCCAGGGTCGTCGTCCCCCCAGCACACAGGACAGGGCCAGGGTCGTCGTCCCCCCAGCACACAGGACAGGGCCAGGGTCGTCGTCCCCCCAGCACACAGGACAGGGCCAGGGTCGTCGTCCCCCCAGCACACAGGACAGGGCCAGGGTCGTCGTCCCCCCAGCACACAGGACAGGGCCAGGGTCGTCGTCCCCCCAGCACACAGGACAGGGCCAGGGTCGTCGTCCCCCCAGCACACTGGACAGGGCCAGGGTCGTCGTCCCCCCCAGCACACTGGACAGGGCCAGGGTCGTCGTCCCCCCAGCACACTGGACAGGGCCAGGGTCGTCGTCCCCCCAGCACACTGGACAGGGCCAGGGTCGTCGTCCCCCCAGCACACTGGACAGGGCCAGGGTCGTCGTCCCCCCAGCACACTGGACAGGGCCAGGGTCGTCGTCCCCCCAGCACACTGGACAGGGCCAGGGTCGTCGTCCCCCCAGCACACTGGACAGGGCCAGGGTCGTCGTCCCCCCCAGCACACTGGCAGCACACTGGACAGGGCCAGGGTCGTCCCCCCCCCCAGCACACTGGCAGCACACTGGACAGGGCCAGGGTCACAGGACAGGGCCAGGGTCGTCGTCCCCCCAGCACACTGGACAGGGCCAGGGTCGTCGTCCCCCCAGCACACTGGACAGGGCCAGGGTCGTCGTCCCCCCCAGCACACTGGCAGCACACTGGACAGGGCCAGGGTCGTCGTCGTCCCCAGCACACTGGACAGGGCCAGGGTCGTCGTCCCCCCAGCACACTGGACAGGGCCAGGGTCGTCGTCCCCCCAGCACACTGGACAGGGCCAGGGTCGTCCCCCCCCCCCCAGCACACTGGACAGGGCCAGGGTCGTCCCCCCCCCCCAGCACACTGGACAGGGCCAGGGTCGTCCCCCCCCCAGCACACAGGACAGGGCCAGGGTCGTCGTCCCCCCCAGCACACTGGACAGGGCCAGGGTCGTCGTCCCCCCCAGCACACTGGACAGGGCCAGGGTCGCCCCCCCCCAGCACACTGGACAGGGCCAGGGTCGCCCCCCCCCAGCACACAGGACAGGGCCAGGGTCCCCCCCCCAGCACACTGGACAGGGCCCCCCCCAGCACACAGGACAGGGCCAGGGTCGTCGTCCCCCCAGCACACAGGACAGGGCCAGGGTCGTCGTCCCCCCAGCACACAGGACAGGGCCAGGGTCGTCGTCCCCCCAGCACACAGGACAGGGCCAGGGTCGTCGTCCCCCCCAGCACACAGGACAGGGCCAGGGTCGTCGTCTCCCCAGCACACAGGACAGGGCCAGGGTCGTCGTCCCCCCAGCACACAGGACAGGGCCAGGGTCGTCGTCCCCCCAGCACACAGGACAGGGACAGGGCCAGGGTCCCCCCCCCCCCCAGCACACTGGACAGGGCCAGGGTCGTCGTCCCCCCCAGCACACTGGACAGGGCCAGGGTCGTCGTCGTCCCAGCACACTGGACAGGGCCAGGGTCGTCGTCCCCCCCAGCACACTGGCAGCACACTGGACAGGGCCAGGGTCGTCCCCCCCCCCCAGCACACTGGCAGCACACTGGACAGGGCCAGGGTCGTCGTCGTCCCCAGCACACTGGACAGGGCCAGGGTCATCGTCCCCCCAGCACACTGGACAGGGCCAGGGTCGTCCCCCCCCCCCCCCAGCACACTGGACGGGGCCAGGGTCGTCCCCCCCCCCCCCCAGCACACTGGACAGGGCCAGGGTCGTCCCCCCCCCCCCCCCCCCAGCACACTGGACAGGGCCAGGGTCGTCCCCCCCCCCCCAGCACACTGGACAGGGCCAGGGTCGTCGTCCCCCCCAGCACACTGGACAGGGCCAGGGTCGTCGTCCCCCCAGCACACTGGACAGGGCCAGGGTCGTCGTCCCCCCAGCACACTGGACAGGGCCAGGGTCGTCGTCCCCCCAGCACACTGGACAGGGCCAGGGTCGTCGTCCCCCCCAGCACACTGGACAGGGCCAGGGTCGTCGTCCCCCCCAGCACACTGGACAGGGCCAGGGTCGTCGTCCCCCCAGCACACTGGACAGGGCCAGGGTCGTCGTCCCCCCCAGCACACTGGACAGGGCCAGGGTCGTCGTCCCCCCCAGCACACTGGCAGCACACTGGACAGGGCCAGGGTCGTCCCCCCCCCAGCACACTGGCAGCACACTGGACAGGGCCAGGGTCACAGGACAGGGCCAGGGTCGTCGTCCCCCCAGCAAACTGGACAGGGCCAGGGTCGTCGTCCCCCCAGCACACTGGACAGGGCCAGGGTCGTCGTCCCCCCCCAGCACACTGGCAGCACACTGGACAGGGCCAGGGTCGTCGTCGTCCCCAGCACACTGGACAGGGCCAGGGTCGTCGTCCCCCCAGCACACTGGACAGGGCCAGGGTCGTCGTCCCCCCAGCACACTGGACAGGGCCAGGGTCGTCCCCCCCCCCCCAGCACACTGGACAGGGCCAGGGTCGTCCCCCCCCCCCCAGCACACAGGGACAGGGCCAGGGTCGTCCCCCCCCCCCCAGCACACAGGACAGGGCCAGGGTCGTCGTCCCCCCCCAGCACACTGGACAGGGCCAGGGTCGTCGTCACCCCCCAGCACACTGGACAGGGCCAGGGTCGCCCCCCCCCCAGCACACTGGACAGGGCCAGGGTCGCCCCCCCCCCAGCACACAGGACAGGGCCAGGGTCCCCCCCCAGCACACTGGACAGGGCCCCCCCCCAGCACACAGGACAGGGCCAGGGTCGTCGTCCCCCCAGCACACAGGACAGGGGCCAGGGTCGTCGTCCCCCCAGCACACAGGACAGGGCCAGGGTCGTCGTCCCCCCAGCACACAGGACAGGGCCAGGGTCGTCGTCCCCCCAGCACACAGGACAGGGCCAGGGTCGTCGTCCCCAGCACACAGGACAGGGGCCAGGGTCGTCGTCCCCCCAGCACACAGGACAGGGCCAGGGTCGTCGTCCCCCCAGCACACAGGGCCAGGGCCAGGGTCCCCCCCCCCCAGCACACTGGACAGGGCCAGGGTCGTCGTCCCCCCCAGCACACTGGACAGGGCCAGGGTCGTCGTCCCCCCAGCACACTGGACAGGGCCAGGGGTCGTCGTCGTCCCAGCACACTGGGACAGGCGCAGGGTCGTCGTCCCCCCCAGCACACTGGCAGCACACTGGACAGGGCCAGGGTCGTCCCCCCCCCCCCCAGCACACTGGCAGCACACTGGACAGGGCCAGGGTCGTCGTCGTCCCCAGCACACTGGACAGGGCCAGGGTCATCGTCCCCCCCAGCACACTGGACAGGGCCAGGGTCGTCCCCCCCCCCCCCCCAGCACACTGGACGGGGCCAGGGTCGTCCCCCCCCCCCCCCAGCACACTGGACGGGGCCAGGGTCGTCCCCCCCCCAGCACACTGGACGGGGCCAGGGTCGTCGTCCCCCCAGCACACTGGACAGGGCCAGGGTCGTCGTCCCCCCCAGCACACTGGACAGGGCCAGGGTCGTCGTCCCCCCAGCACACTGGACAGGGCCAGGGTCGTCGTCCCCCCAGCACACTGGACAGGGCCAGGGTCGTCGTCCCCCCCCAGCACACTGGCAGCACACTGGACAGGGCCAGGGTCGTCCCCCCCCCAGCACACTGGCAGCACACTGGACAGGGCCAGGGTCGTCGTCGTCCCCAGCACACTGGACAGGGGCCAGGGTCGTCGTCCCCCCAGCACACTGGACAGGGCCAGGGGTCGTCCCCCCCCCCCCCAGCACACTGGACAGGGCCAGGGTTGTCCCCCCCCCCCCCCAGCACACTGGACAGGGCCAGGGTCGTCCCCCCCCCCCCCCAGCACACAGGACAGGGCAGGGTCGTCCCCCCCCCCCCAGCACACAGGACAGGGCCAGGGTCGTCCCCCCCCCCCCCCCCAGCACACAGGACAGGGCCAGGGTCGTCGTCCCCCCCCCCAGCACACAGGGACAGGGCCAGGGTCGTCGTCGTCCCCCCCCCCAGCACACAGGACAGGGCCAGGGGTCGTCGTCCCCCCCCCCCCCCCAGCACACTGGACAGGGCCAGGGTCGCCCTCCCCCCAGCACACTGGACAGGGCCAGGGTCGCCCCCCCCCCCCAGCACACTGGACAGGGCCAGGGTCGCCCCCCCCAGCACACTGGACAGGGGACAGGGCCAGGGCCAGGGTCGTCCCCCCCCCCCCCCAGCACACTGGACAGGGCCCCCCCCCAGCGACACAGGACAGGGCCAGGGTCGTCGTCCCCCCAGCACACAGGACAGGGCCAGGGTCGTCGTCCCCCCCCCCCAGCACACAGGACAGGGCCAGGGTCGTCGTCGTCCCCCCCAGCACACAGGACAGGGCCAGGGTCGTCGTCGTCCCCCCCCAGCACACAGGACAGGGCCAGGGTCGTCGTCCCCCCCCCCAGCACACAGGACAGGGCCAGGGTCGTCGTCCCCCCCCCCCCAGCACACTGGACAGGGCCAGGGCCGTCCCCCCCCCCCAGCACACTGGACAGGGCCCCCCCCCCCAGCACACAGGACAGGGCCAGGGTCGTCGTCCCCCCAGCACACAGGACAGGGCCAGGGTCGTCGTCCCCCCAGCACACAGGACAGGGCAGGGGTCGTCGTCCCCCCAGCACACAGGACAGGGCCAGGGTCGTCGTCCCCCCAGCACACAGGACAGGGCCAGGGTCGTCGTCCCCCCAGCACACAGGACAGGGCCAGGGTCGTCGTCCCCCCAGCACACAGGACAGGGCCAGGGTCGTCGTCCCCCCCAGCACACTGGACAGGGCCAGGGTCGTCGTCGTCCCAGCACACTGGACAGGGCCAGGGTCGTCGTCCCCCCCCAGCACACTGGCAGCACACTGGACAGGGCCAGGGTCGTCCCCCCCCCCAGCACACTGGCAGCACACTGGACAGGGCCAGGGTCGTCGTCGTCCCCAGCACACTGGACAGGGCCAGGGTCGTCGTCCCCCCCAGCACACTGGCAGCACACTGGACAGGGCCAGGGTCGTCCCCCCCCCCCCCCCCCAGCACACTGGACAGGGCCAGGGTCGTCCCCCCCCCCCCAGCACACTGGACAGGGCCAGGGTCGTCGTCCCCCCCCCCCAGCACACTGGACAGGGCCAGGGTCGTCGTCCCCCCAGCACACTGGACAGGGCCAGGGTCGTCGTCCCCCCCAGCACACTGGACAGGGCCAGGGTCGTCGTCCCCCCAGCACACTGGACAGGGCCAGGGTCGTCGTCCCCCCAGCACACTGGACAGGGCCAGGGTCGTCGTCCCCCCAGCACACTGGACAGGGCCAGGGTCGTCCCCCCCCCCCAGCACACTGGCAGCACACTGGACAGGGCCAGGGTCGTCCCCCCCCCAGCACACTGGCCGCACACTGGACAGGGCCAGGGTCGTCGTCGTCCCCAGCACACTGGACAGGGCCAGGGTCGTCGTCCCCCCAGCACACTGGACAGGGCCAGGGTCGTCCCCCCCCAGCACACTGGACAGGGCCAGGGTTGTCCCCCCCCCCCCAGCACACTGGACAGGGCCAGGGTCGTCCCCCCCCCCCCCAGCACACAGGACAGGGCCAGGGTCGTCCCCCCCCCCCAGCACACAGGACAGGGCCAGGGTCGTCGTCGTCCCCCCCCCCCCAGCACACAGGACAGGGCCAGGGTCGTCGTCCCCCCCCCCAGCACACAGGACAGGGCCAGGGTCGTCGTCCCCCCCCCAGCACACAGGACAGGGCCAGGGTCGTCGTCCCCCCCCCCCCCCAGCACACTGGACAGGGCCAGGGTCGTCGTCCCCCCCCCCCCCCCAGCACACTGGACAGGGCCAGGGTCGCCCTCCCCCAGCACACTGGACAGGGCCAGGGTCGCCCCCCCCCCCCCAGCACACTGGACAGGGCCAGGGTCGCCCCCCCCAGCACACTGGACAGGGACAGGGTCCCCCCCCAGCACACTGGACAGGGCCAGGGTCCCCCCCCCAGCACACTGGACAGGGCCAGGGTCCCCCCCCCCCAGCACACTGGACAGGGCCAGGGTCCCCCCCCCCAGCACACTGGACAGGGCCAGGGTCCCCCCCCAGCACACTGGACAGGGCCAGGGTCCCCCCCCCCAGCACACTGGACAGGGCCAGGGTCCCCCCCCCCAGCACACAGGACAGGGCCAGGGTCCCCAGCACACAGGACAGGGCCAGGGTCCCCCAGCACACAGGACAGGGCCAGGGTCCCCCAGCACACAGGACAGGGCCAGGGTCCCCCAGCACACAGGACAGGGCCAGGGTCCCCCAGCACACAGGACAGGGCCAGGGTCCCCCAGCACACAGGACAGGGCCAGGGTCGTCGTCCCCCCCCCCAGCACACAGGACAGGGCCAGGGTCGTCGTCCCCCCCCCCCAGCACACAGGACAGGGCCAGGGTCGTCGTCCCCCCCCCCAGCACACAGGACAGGGCCAGGGTCGTCGTCCCCCCCCCCCCCCAGCACACTGGACAGGGCCAGGGTCGCCCCC
Organism: Mixophyes australis; assembly: GCA_036250195.1. Classification (NCBI taxonomy): domain Eukaryota; kingdom Metazoa; phylum Chordata; class Amphibia; order Anura; family Limnodynastidae; genus Mixophyes; species Mixophyes australis. The sequence continues at coordinate 60,993,558 of JAVHZZ010000005.1, forward strand.
CCCCCCCCAGCACACTGGACAGGGCCAGGGTCGCCCCCCCCCCCCAGCACACTGGACAGGGCCAGGGTCGCCCCCCCCCCCAGCACACTGGACAGGGCCAGGGTCCCCCCCCCAGCACACTGGACAGGGCCAGGGTCCCCCCCCCCAGCACACTGGACAGGGCCAGGGTCCCCCCCCCAGCACACTGGACAGGGCCAGGTTCCCCCCCCCAGCACACTGGACAGGGCCAGGTTCCCCCCCCCAGCACACTGGACAGGGCCAGGGTCCCCCCCCCCAGCACACTGGACAGGGCCAGGGTCCCCCCCCCAGCACACTGGACAGGGCCAGGGTCCCCCCCCCAGCACACTGGACAGGGCCAGGGTCCCCCCCCCCAGCACACTGGACAGGGCCAGGGTCCCCCCCCCCAGCACACTGGACAGGGCCAGGGTCCCCCCCCCAGCACACAGGACAGGGCCAGGGTCCCCCCCCCCAGCACACAGGACAGGGCCAGGGTCCCCCAGCACACAGGACAGGGCCAGGGTCCCCCAGCACACAGGACAGGGCCAGGGTCCCCCAGCACACAGGACAGGGCCAGGGTCCCCCAGCACACAGGACAGGGCCAGGGTCCCCCAGCACACAGGACAGGGCCAGGGTCCCCCAGCACACAGGACAGGGCCAGGGTCCCCCAGCACACAGGACAGGGCCAGGGTCCCCTAGCACACAGGACAGGGCTTAAAAGGGAAGGATACTCAGAAGTACAAGGGGTGACTAATTAATTTAAAAAGGACAATTCCAAAAGTGTAAATGTCTTACAAAATAATAAACTAGTCAAACAAGTCTTTAAGAAAGTAGCAAACTACATTTATTGTGCAGATAATACTGAAAAATAAGACAAATATCCTATTAAATTTACATGGGAAAGCATTTCTTTCTTAAATAGATATTAATATATGTGGAACAAATATGCTAAATGCATCCCACACTATTTCCTGGAAAGCTTTTAAAGTGTTACACCAAGGTGAAATTAACATACCATTGTAACAATCCCTCATTTGCGTAGATCACCGCCTTCTAATGATCTAGAGTATCAATTTTATGGAAAGCACACGAGTCAAGAAATTGCTTCTATAAATGGGAATTTTCAGTAGCTACATACATACCAGAAATCTAACAAGTGAAAAACTATGCAGGTATATAATAAAGTAACAAACAACAAAAGTAAAGACATGTGTGCACTTGCATTCAAGAGTAACCAGTCACATTCCTTTCGATAAACAAAAACTCCTAATGTCATCCACAGACAAGTAAAAACAACGTGAACAGACTGGGAGGTTGTTTAAACAAACCATACACTTTCATATAAGAAGAAAGAAGGTTTATTGTACTACTCAGTCTTAAAGGATAAGTCCATTCCAAATGAACAATGTAGCTTGGTGTGGAGTTATGTAAATGAATAAAATAAGAACATTTCATGTGCCTGTAATCTTCCATATCCAGCCGTTCCCGTTATTCCTGTAATGGACTGAGCAGGAAACCTTTTCCCAAAAACTTTTAATAGTGTCATCAAGGATTTTCTGCAATGATTTTCCCCATTCATAGAAATGGGAATATCAAAGAGGATGAACCTCTGCAACCTGTTTGCATATAAAGGTTTACCTGCTTGGAATATCAATTCAGGTGATCAGAGGGTACAGATCTCAAATAGTTCCACCCAATCTAATATTTAGGTGGAGTTATCCTTAAAGGCCATGTGTTAACTATTTTCTGTACCAGTGTACTGAGAATCTCCTACATCTATGGTCCTATTCTTCTGGTCCCTTAAAGAACTTATTTAGCACAATGGGGGACGTGATGTGACGCGTAGCCTGATGTGACGTGTAGCCTGCACTCAGATTTTTAATACAATTTACATCGCCTGGACTCCAGGGTTAGATTCAGGACCAGATGTCATCCGGTAGACGCCAGTCAACTGTATATAACTATTGCAATTAAGCTACTCTGGACCACACTACCTATTCTATGACGATACCTAGTAGCACATGTTTAAGCTCTATATTTAGTTTTCATAAGTTATGTGTGATAATGCAATTATTTATTTAGATGTCCAATATCTAATTCCAATTGTTCCTCCTTTATGTACCTGTTGTTGTTGAAAATAAACAGATTTTAAAAAAAACAAAAAAACAAAACAATTTACATCAGTGAAATGATGATACAATTGTGCTGGCTCCATGGTGATCTCTGCTGCTGCAATTTCTGTATATCAGGTCAACCAAGAAGCCTAAGGAACACCCCCACTGTACAGGTGCAGGAGTGCAAACAATTCATTTATAAAAGTACTGAACATATTCAATTGTGAATACATACATTACCCGGAGATTCCAAAGTAACTTTGTAAAATGTGTTATTGGAGTATCCTGCCCTGTTCCTCCATATTATTCAGCCCTTTAATACACAGGCTTTAACATATCATAACATCCAGTGCAGGTTTATTTGCAGTTTAACAGTGGTCCCTAATCCATTAAAACTTCATGAAGTTATATAGCATATAGTGTCCTGATTGCATGTTTATCCCAAATCTACCTACTGTATATGAATAAGACATGTTACAGCATGGGACAGTTTTCTTGGAAACACTTCCACATATGGTCATCTGAAACCTCACACATTCCAAGTACAAAAATATTAATGCTTGATACCGCAAGTGCACTTACAGTAGTCACTAAAACTCACTATTAAAATGTTCAGATATGAGTATTACATTTCCACTCAATTACATATAGCCGAGCACCTCTCACATCTTTAGGATGTGGCTTAATAGGATCTGATACAGGCCCAAAAGCTGAGAATGCAGTCAGTTGACATCACTGTCCCTGCCCCATGCATGTACAAACCAATCCATAGTATGCATTTCTGCAAAGAAAATCTGCCAGTCTGTCATTCATTCTATGTCTGCTCTGTTAAAGACACACCACCCCTCAGACACGGCAACCTGCAACAAAGTTGTGAAATAGAGCATGGTGAACCTGTGTGGTTAATTGTAAGCACTCTAGTTACTTCTTGTATATTATGAAGCAATGCAATACATTGACTTTCATATATTTTTTTTAAAGTAAAATAATGGCTTTACTTTCTCTTTAAGCACTTCAGTATGTTCATAAAATGGTTTTCTCTCTGCATGCACAATTCTCACAAACAAAACTTACACAGAATTCGATACAAAATATATTTGGTTCACAGTGACAGATACATATACACTTCCTGTGCTCTCTTACTAACACTTCGAACCACAAAAACATTTCATCTTTGTAGAAGAAATCCTTGAATACATACTATGAATATCTCAAACAATAAAAGTGTTTCAGCTCTAACAAAAGCATGACAGGCACAGTACCTTGAAACCAGATATACAGGTTATGCCAGACAGGGTTACAGAGTTTAAATGGGTGTCCAACTTTGAATAAAAAAAATAGTGAACAAACTGCATAGGCAATACTTCACCAAGTACTGGATTTGTTTCTGTTTAAATCTTGACTCATCTTTCTCCCAAAAAACCTTAATGAATACACGCAACATTTTTTTAAAAAATATATCCATACCTTTTACTTTAAGATTTTGTACTAAATAATCTGAGGCTCTGCTCCAATTGTAACAGTCTTGTCTGGCTCTGATCCAACCGCCTTTTTCTAGGCTTAGTTACGCATGTCATCCATGGTGCTTTAATGGCTTGTTCACATCAAGAGGTTTTCCGATGGTTGTGGAGAGATTTTTCAAGGCTTGTAACCACCTAAAAAGTAGAACATATTATTCCCTATGGGCTTCTTGTCACCAACATACTTCACAGCTTCCCAGACTGCAATAATAGGACTTAAAAACATTTTTTTGTCTTAAATATGACCTTTTCTAAATTGAAGTTAAAAATAATAATTTAAAGCACAAACAATCTATGCAGACCTACCATCCGCTAACCTTATTTTACCCCTTGCTAGAAACCCATTTTTCCCTAGGGGCTCCTCTGCTACTTCCAACAGCCTCATCTGAAAACCGTGGCTGTATGACGCTGCAGAAGGGGTGCGTTAGCGGGAGGGCTAATTGCAAGTTGCAATCAAGAGATTTTTGCCATTTTAAAGTGCCACACAATATTACAGACCCAGCAGAGCCCCGAAAAAAATGTCTGTATGGAGAAGCCCGGCCGGCTCTGTCTAGTATCTAGTAGGTAGTAGTGTAGCGTTAAGTAAAGGAGTATCTGAAATAAATGTAGTCCAATACACTTGAGTCTGTAAACTTAAAATTAAAAATAAACCTTCAATACATATTTAATTTCCTCATAATAAATAAATGGTCACTTTTCATATCTTGACTGGCAATCTGGCAAATTCTATGTATATGAGATCACTGTACAGGTCTGTAGGCCTAACTCATATGTCAATTATTGTGTCATACATACATTTCATACTGCACATTGCACCAGAATACATCCATATCTAAATCTGAGCATATCTCACCATTCTGCAAGACATGGAACGTTAAAGAGGACATGAAGCTATGACTATATTTCCTAGAGTACAACAGGTGCACAATGTGAAGTTAAGGAAAGCATATAGCCGAGTTACAAATAGTCAATGGTGCAGCAGGCAGCATAGGATTTGGAGCATAGTTTGCAGGTAAATGGTGTGCAAAGCAGTGGCCACCAGAATGGCTAAGAGCTGGTAACGTGAAGATGTTTCCGGTGTTGGCATCGACGGAGCTTTTTGGCGACGAGCTACAGAACAGAAAAGTGATTTTCCTATAGATTGTAAGCTTGCGAGCAGGACCTTCTCACCTCTTTGTCTTTTTTACCCAGCTTGTTTATTAGTTTACTGTGTTTGTCCCCAATTTTAAAGCACTACGGAATATGTTGGTGCTATATAAATAAATGATGATGATGATGATGATATTCATGTCCGGTAACGAGGTGATGGTGGAGGTTTTAAACACACTCAGCTAGATCCCCATCAGTCGCGGCATTATTGCAGGCACTATTGTTGAGATCAAAAGAACAAAAAGAACTTTCTTTTTCACTAGTGTTGAGATGTCCGCAGTAGAACATTTGGGTGAGAGGCACATTCCAAATGTTAATGATGAAGGAGAAATGTATAATCAAAATGTCACATCTTGGCTCCATATGGACACGAGGAGGAGAATTGGTCAGAACCAATAACAATAAATAATAATAAAGGCTAGGAGAGCTAGTTGAGGATATCAAGCTTAGTGAACGACAGTTATTCTTTGTTATCAGGAGGTGAAAGACATTTCACCCCGGTTGTATATGCAAGATGGGGTGCATTTGTCAGATGCTGCTCTGGGCAATATACATATATAAGGAGCAGTGGAGAGGGCCATTGAGCGAGTTGGGAGGACAATCCAATTAAAAGGTATTAAAAATGTCCTCTTTGAGCACTTACGGGAGGATGCTTATTAATTGTCCCTTATAACAAGGGCATAAAAATACCTAATATGAATGCGAGAAAATAAATGTGCTTTCCTCCCTTTTAGAAATAAATATATTAGCTTTGCTCCATACCATCCAGTGCTGCATACAGTAACTAGAAATGATGACGTGACTTAATGCAGTTTAACCTATTATTACGTCAGTCATTATTACCAATAACAAGTTTGCTATACAGAAAACAGGAAGATGTATCCAGGTCAGTGATGTTGGTTTGCCTCTCAGGCCTACACAGTTGCTAAAATTATGGGTATGCAGAGCTTGGGCCATGTGTTCCACTGTATGCATTCCCTCATCCCATTATTTAGGTGGGTTCTCTGGATTCCTCCCTTGTTCCAAAGACATACAGGTAGGTTAAATAGATGTGGATCAAACAGGCCCTGGTGTGTGGATGTATGCACTTGGTGTGGGTTATTGTAAGTTTAGATGCAGTGCAGCACTGAATAATATGAAGACACTATATAATGGATTATAACAACAACTAGGTACAGTCATATACAGACACCATTCTGAAGACATGAAAAGCATGAAATGGGAAACTGTTTGCCTGTCACACAGGATCAATTAACCATGTTTCCTGACACATAAGAGCTCTTTAACTTTAAAAGTAAGAGACATCAAACGGACTCCTTCCATCTGGGAAATATCTTTTCCTGAATTTAGCACTAACCTTAACCATTGCCTACTCTCCTGGAATGTTCTGGAAACTCCCGGATTTCAGGGAGTCCTCCCGAACTCCCTGGAGAGCAGGGCAACCTCCTGGACAATTAAATGGCAGGGGTGGGGCTTCTGATGCAAATCACATTGCTTTGCATCAGAAGCCCCACCCCCGCCATTTAATTAATTGTAGCCAATGACCAAATTAAGGCGATTCTCCGAGCCTAGCCCCCCACATGCCCATCTGCCCCCCACATCTCCCAAAGAGCAAACTTGCCAAAGTTGGCAAGTCATACTTGCCAACTTCTTATAGTTGACGTCTGGGAGCTGCCGGGCGTGCGAGGGGGCGGGGCTCATAAAAGCGCGACATTTTGGCCCCGCGATTCCCTGAGAATCGCAGCATTTTAGATCTTATTCTGCCCACTTCACTAGATAGTGGGCAGATGCGGAAGGCTGCCATACTCTCCCGGTAGTCCGGGAGACCCACCCGTAATCCGGGAGTCTCCCGGACATTCCGGGAGAGTTGGCAAGTATGTGGTAAGTATTACTTTAACTGAATTAATTCAGCCTACAAAGGAACAGCAAAAAGGAAAAGGTGAAAGGATACTACTGAAAAAAATCAAAATATAGTCAAATAAATAAACCAACCACAATAGATTAAATTGCATAAACAGCATTGTTTTCTGTGTTCTGTGCTTCAACAAAGCTCAAAAAGGTGCTTGCATCTCTAGGCCCTAAAATAATTAATAATAATGTTCCAAACTGCCATTAAGCTGTAGCTATACCACTGCAAACCTTATCAAAAGTTTTACAATGGACCTGCCAAGTTAAATTTACCAGCAAACACAAGGAGCGTGGGTATGGTACATAGGGGCTGTAAATGATGCTTTATGAGTACAAAACGGTTCACTGAACTCATCTAAAACAAGTGGCACAGAGGGTTGGAAAAAACAATTAAATATTGCACACACACATGACTGAGCGATCCTTTTAATAAGAGATTGTAAGGGGTAGTAAATTATAATGGTCTGTTCAACAGTGAATTTAACAATAGGCAATCCATTTCCTATATTAAAAAATACTGTGGCTTTATAGTTTAATTACCCATTTTATTAGCAAAGTTAATTTTATGAACTAGGAAATGTTAATATTGGACACATTCCTGTAGGACATAGAACATACAGAACTTTTAATAATGACGTCTACCTGGGACATCATGGATGCACAATGTAAGTGGGCCTCCCACCTCCTCACACTTCAATGTATTGATTTTACATGCAATGCACTTTATTACAAAATACATTGTTTTATATGTCTGACTTTGTAAGTTTTTGTTTGTTTTTTCTTAAATATCGTTCCAGATAAAACTAGTTTTCATTTCCTTGCATTGGACACATCTCAGATCCGCACATTGGATAGAACAGTTTTCACAGAGCAGTATTGTGTACTTCCCAACTCCCCCCATCCGATTTAGGCAGTACTGTCCTGATGTCTGTAATCTGTCCCGCAACTCATGGGAAGTTGGGCTTTAAGTCTCTGTTCACCAAGGTGAGAGTGTGACATGTACACTAGAGACAAGTCCCTCTGGTGACTGCAGGAGCTCCAGGTTTTTTGTTTTTTTGGGGGGAGATATGGGGTGTTGGGAGAGACCTAACTTTAGATTAGACTAATTAATTACTCTGCAAAGATCAGTGGCTGAAATGGGCTAGTATACAGTGGTACGCCATACACCACTTCTACTGCTTTCATTGTAAGACTCTCAAATTCTGCTCACTTATATTTTCCATATCGTCACTTCTAAGTTTCCACTTCGACCATTGGCAAACATTATAGCTCCACACTGTGTTTTTCACCAATGTATTTAGCAAAGTTTCGCTATCTGGTACAGTGTGACTAAAATGCTTCTTTCCAAGAACTGTAGCCTGGAAATAAAATATTAACCATCTGTCCTACAATCATTCACAGTTTACACCATGACATGGAAATGGAGAGTGACAGAGAAAGACCTACACGGAAAAGAGTAAAGCTGGGAACACATTACAGAAATATTCTCCCAATGCGATATCTTTAATGATTTTACAAACAACTGAAAAAAAAAAAAAAAAAGTCCCAATCAGCACGTCGATCCATGTGTACATACTAAAAACATTTTACAAGTTTTACCTTCAGATCTGTGCTCTTCATCTGACATCACCATCGGCTGAAAAGATTGTGACTCTGCACACTCCATAGAGATCTATGGACACTGCCAGTCCTGAGTGCGTACACAGTGCAGAATTGGAACGATATTGTTCCTTTTTGAACGAGATTGTTAGCTTGGTTTATAAAACCAAACGATGCGATGTGCTTTGGAATGACAATGGTTCATCGTTGGAGCGTGCACACTAATTTGATATCGGGCTGAACGGTCGTAAACCGCGTGATTGGCCAGATAATCGTCTGAAAAACCTGTAGTGTGTACAGGTTAAAATTGGACAGGTTTCCAAGCAAACAGCTTTCAATGAAAATTAGCGATGCAATGATCATAAATAGGCGGGACACGCCAACTTGCGTTTGAGTTACGGTAAGTGTGTGCAACTTTGCCAACACTCCTAAATATGCCCCTACGAGAGACACGGCAGCCGCCACAAACCCGCTCCCAGGTGACCCGGGACAGAGGTGAGAAGATTGCCAAGGAGCGGATTTGTGGTGGCTTCTACGTGGAGCAATAAAAAGAACCCCAGGATAAGACTGGACAGTGCCCATTTAAAGGGCAGTGGGCAGACCCCGCATGCAAAGGGGGTGACCGCTGCATATGGCAACGTAAAAGAGAAAAGAGTGAGTCCTTGAGGTACCAGGAGAGGGGAGAACAAGACAGACCCTAGAGAGGGGAAGAGACTCTATGAATAGGGGAATGGCTGCAGTGAACAGCAAGCAGTTGTTGAAGTGACCCACTGGGGCAGAGAGGACACCAGAGAGGGTGTGAGTAACTATGATCCTGAGCAAAAAAGTGGGATAGCTTGTGTTAGAAGCTACAGTGTGTGTGTCAGAAGCAGTTCCCAGATGTGAGAAAGGTTTAATGGTCAGCAATGGAGTAAAATTAGTAGAGATGGTCACTGACCCCCGTGTTTTGGTTTTGGATTCGGTTTTGGATCTGGATTACCGTCGTGTTTTGGTTTTGGTTTTGGTTTTGCAAAACCTCCATTGCGTGTTTTGGTTTTGGTTTTGGTTTTGTTTGGTTTTGTTTTGCTATTTTTTGGGAAAATCCATGTTTTTGGGCCTAAATTAACCCAATTTAGTGCTCCAACTGTTTTAGAGACAAGTAATCTAATTGTTGAGGTAATAAATCATCCAAAAAAACAGTTTTATTCTTCGTTGGTAGGCCTATTCTACACACAAAACAGATTGTCTTCCTCTCCATCTATGCATATTGGCAATGCAGCCATCGTCTTTGAATGTATATTACACCCTACACTTATAGTTAAATATGTAAAGAAATGGAAAAAGCCAGTTTGGTTTCTGTCTCTCAAGGCCCCCCTCCACTTGTATAAAATACCAAAAAATTCAGCCATTATAGACTGTACAATATTAATTGACATGGAGAAAGCCAGTTTGGTTTCTGTCTCTCAAGGCCCCCCTCCACTTGTATAAAATACCAAAAAATTCAGCCATTATAGACTGTACAATATTAATTGACATGGAGAAAGCCAGTTTGGTTTCTGTCTCTCAAGGCCCCCCTCCACTTGTATAAAATACCAAAAAATTCAGCCATTATAGACTGTACAATATTAATTGACATGGAGAAAGCCAGTTTGGTTTCTGTCTCTCAAGGCCCCCCTCCACTTGTATAAAATACCAAAAAATTCAGCCATTATAGACTGTACAATATTAATTGACATGGAGAAAGCCAGTTTGGGGTCACTCTGTCTCTCTAGGCCCCCCCTCCACTTGTATAAAATACCAAAAAATTCAGCCATTATAGACTGTACAATATTAATTGACATGGAGAAAGCCAGTTTGGTTTCTGTCTCTCTAGGCCCCCCTCCACTTGTATAAAATACCCAAAAATTCAGCCATTATAGACTGTACAATATTATGAAAAATGGACAAAGCCAGTTTAGGGTCACTCTGTCTATGACACCCTACCCTTAAGGATAAATTGCCCTAACAGCAGCCTTTCAAGATGGTATGTGATATGGAAATGCCACAAGTCCCTTTCCTCTTTGGGGGTAGATTGCACCCTACACTTACATAGAAAGTTTTAAAAAGATGTTATCGGCATCATCTTCAGCTTAATCCTCACCCTCATCAGTGTGTACGTCATCATCACAGACTATCAATTCATCGCCGCTTGAATCCGCCATTAGAGAACAGTCAGTGCTTGGATGTCTTGGATGGTGAAGGCCTTCCTCGTGGAAGATGTAGTTCATTTTTATAAACATCATTTTCTCCACATTTTTGGGAAGTAACCTTCTACGGCGATCACTGACTAAGTTCCCTGCTGTGCTGAACACTCGTTCAGAGTACACACTGGAGGGTGGGCAGCTTAGGTATTGCAAAGCAAGTTTGTACATGGGTTTCCAAATGGCCTGCTTTTCTTCCCAGTAAGGAAAGGGACTGTCTGACATTTCCATATCAACTACCTCTTGAAAGTAATCCTCCACCATCCTTTGCATGTTTATACTCATATTGGATGGAGTTATGGGCAAAGTGACACATTTTTTTGAAAAATCCTTCAAACCAGCCCAGATGTTAAATTGTTCTGGTCTGCCCCCTGTGTCTTCCCTGCTTCTTTTTTGGAAATTTAATTTTTTACGAGCAACAGCTTGAGAAAGTGAAGGAGGACACGTTGTCAAGCCGAGGCCCAGTTCAGCGGCCAACTTGCTGAGCAATAGCTCCTTGCAAAAGTTCACATCTCGCTCATTTACAAGTAAAGACTCAATGTAGGTTTTAAACCTTGGATCAAGCACAGTGGCCAAAACGTACTGATCCGAGTTCAAGATCTTAATAACTCGAGGATCATTGTGAAGCGAATTAAGTACTTGATCGACAAGGCCAACATACTTTGCTGAATTGCTTGCTTTCAGCTCCTCCTTCATTTTCTCAAGCTGCTTTTCCAATAGTCTAATTAAAGGAATGACTTGGCTCAAACTAGCAGAGTCTGCACTGACCTCACATGTCACAACTTCAAATGGTTTCAGCACCTTGCACAGCACTGAAAGGATTCCCCACTGTGCAAGAGTGAAATACATCCCCCCTCCTTTCCCAATGTCATGACTTGTGCAATATGCTTGGATGGCTTTGCGCTGTTCCTCCATCCTCTGAAGCATGTACAGGGTGGAATTCCACCGAGTTACCACCTCTTGCTTAAGTTGGTGGCAGGGCAAGTTAAACTGCTCTTGGAGCTGCTGTAATCTCCTACATGCTGTGGCTGAATGCCTGAAATGGCCTGAAATTTTACGGGCCACCGAAAGCATCTCCTGCACCTCACGGTTATTTCGTAGGAAGCTCTGCACCACCAAGTTGATGGTGTGAGCAAAACAGGGAATATGTTGGAAATCACCCAGCTGTAATGCTCGCACTATATTGTTGGCGTTATCTGAAATGACATACCCTGGGGAGAGTCCGAGTGGTATAAGCCATGCATCAATCACATCTCTCAGTTTGCGTAACAAATTGTCAGCCGTATGCCTGTTAGTGAAGCCGGTGATACAAAGAGTGGCCTGCCTGTGACAAATGTTACGTAGTGGTGTACATGCTGCTGCTGTTCCTGCTGGTGAAGGTGAATGACCAACCCAGTGGGCTGTCACAGTCATATAGTCTTTGGTTTGGCCACTTCCACTTGTCCACATATCTGTGGTTAAGTGAACAGTGGGCAGAATGGCATTTTTCAGCGCAATCTCTACATTTTTACACACTTTTTGGTATAGTTGTGGAATAGCTTTACGGGAGAAATGGTGTCGCGATGGAATTCTGTAACGCGGACACAAGACCTCAATTAACTGTGAAAAACCAGCTGCGTTTATTGTGGAGATTGGACGCAGATCTAACACTAACATTGCAGCCATGGCGTCTGTGATTCGCTTGGCGACTGGGTGACTGCTGTCATATTTGCTTCCCCTCGCAAATGATTGTTTCACAGTTAATTGCTGAAATGTAGGACTGCTCATTTTATTCACCTGCCTCTGGGATGACGATTCACCCCCAGCAGCAGCAACAGCAGCAGCAGGACTAACGCTTTCTTCAGAGGAATCAATAATAGTGCCGGAGTCATCCAGCCTTAAGTGGGATGCCGGGCTAACTCCGAGCGCTACTGAGGATATTGATGAGGATGGTGTGGTGGGTGTATTTTGTAGCCGTCGGTATGTCGGTGAGCGGAGGGTCTTAGCTGATGAGGGAGTGCTTGTATTCTTTTGGGAAGAACTTTCAGCTTTTCCCAACACTTTGCCATGAACTCTCGTTAAATGGCGTAACATAGACGAGGTTCCAAGATGGTTAAGGTCCCTCCCTCGACTGACTGTGGCTTCACATACACTACAAATGGCTATACAATTGTTGTCTGGATTTGGGTAGAAATAATTCCACACATAAGAAGTGGATTTTTTTGTTTTATGCCCAGGCATGACAATGGCCTTTTTCTTGTCACGTGCCAGAACTGCTGCCACTGGTGCAGGACTTACACAAACAACCTCATCCTCATCAACATCCTCATTAGCGCCCTCGTCGCCTACACAAATCTCCCCCTCATCCTCTTCTAATTCCAAAGTGGCATCCTCAATTTGGGTATCACCGGCTACACTCGGGCTATTAAGGCACACATCAGCAGAATGCTCACGATTAGACATCCCACTGTTGGATGGACTCTCCACAGGGATTGTTGTCATTTGTGAATCAGAGCAAATATTCTCCTGTAATGCCTCACTGTTATCTTGCAGCTCAGCTTTGACGCGTAACAGTAGTTGTGCACCAATTGTAGCCTGGGTAACTTTTTGGGATCTGCCACTAATAGCCAAAGGTGAAGGCCTCATTCTCTCTTTGCCACTGCGTGTGTAGAATGGCATGCTTGCAATTTTTTTTTTATCGTCACTTAACTTTTGCTCAGTTACACTTCTTTTTCGCTTCAATACAGTAAATTTTTTTTGGGTTTTTGTTTTTTGCACTAATTTGAAAACACTCTGTTGTTTGACATCGCCTTGGCCAGATGACGTACTGGGAACACTAACATCAGGACTGGTGACAGAACCTGGTTGCTCATTTAGATCATATGTGGACTGCTTTGAATCCATTCTGAGCGCAAACCACTGGGGAGTGCTAAAAATTATTTAGTAGATTCTGCTGACAGTTATGACTTTTGACAGCCAGAAATATTAATGCACAATTAGGGAGGACACCCCAAAAACACTGAGGAGTGCTAAAAATTATTTAGTAGATACTGCTGACAGATATGACTTGACAGCCAGAAATATTAATGCACAATTAGGGAGGACACCCCAAAAACACTGAGGAGTGCTAAAAATTATTGAGTAGATACTGCTGACAGATATGACTTTTGACAGCCAGAAATATTAATGCACAATTAGGGAGGACACCCCAAAAACACTGAGGAGTGCTAAAAATTATTGAGTAGATACTGCTGACAGATATGACTTTTGACAGCCAGAAATATTAATGCACAATTAGGGAGGACACCCCAAAAACACTGAGGAGTGCTAAAAATTATTGAGTAGATACTGCTGACAGATATGACTTTTGACAGCCAGAAATATTAATGCACAATTAGGGAGGACACCCCAAAAACACTGAGGAGTGCTAAAAATTATTTAGTAGATACTGCTGACAGATATGACTTTTGACAGCCAGAAATATTAATGCACAATTAGGGAGGACACCCCAAAAACACTGAGGAGTGCTAAAAATTATTTAGTAGATACTGCTGACAGATATGACTTTTGACAGCCAGAAATATTAATGCACAATTAGGGAGGACACCCCAAAAACACTGAGGAGTGCTAAAAATTATTGAGTAGATACTGCTGACAGATATGACTTTTGACAGCCAGAAATATTAATGCACAATTAGGGAGGACACCCCAAAAACACTGAGGAGTGCTAAAAATTATTGAGTAGATACTGCTGACAGATATGACTTTTGACAGCCAGAAATATTAATGCACAATTAGGGAGGACACCCCAAAAACACTGAGGAGTGCTAAAAATTATTGAGTAGATACTGCTGACAGATATGACTTTTGACAGCCAGAAATATTAATGCACAATTAGGGAGGACACCCCAAAAACACTGAGGAGTGCTAAAAATTATTTAGTAGATACTGCTGACAGATATGACTTTTGACAGCCAGAAATATTAATGCACAATTAGGGAGGACACCCCAAAAACACTGAGGAGTGCTAAAAATTATTTAGTAGATACTGCTGACAGATATGACTTTTGACAGCCAGAAATATTAATGCACAATTAGGGAGGACACCCCAAAAACACTGAGGAGTGCTAAAAATTATTTAGTAGATACTGCTGACAGATATGACTTTTGACAGCCAGAAATATTAATGCACAATTAGGGAGGACACCCCAAAAACACTGAGGAGTGCTAAAAATTATTTAGTAGATACTGCTGACAGATATGACTTTTGACAGCCAGAAATATTAATGCACAATTAGGGAGGACACCCCAAAAGCACTGAGGAGTGCTAAAAATTATTTAGTAGATACTGCTGACAGATATGACTTTTGACAGCCAGAAATATTAATGCACAATTAGGGAGGACACCCCAAAAACACTGAGGAGTGCTAAAAATTATTTAGTAGATATTGCTGACAGATATGACTTTTGACAGCCAGAAATATTAATGCACAATTAGGGAGGACACCCCAAAAACACTGAGGAGTGCTAAAAATTATTTAGTAGATACTGCTGACAGATATGACTTTTGACAGCCAGAAATATTAATGCACAATTAGGGAGGACACCCCAAAAACACTGAGGAGTGCTAAAAATTATTTAGTAGATACTGCTGACAGATATGACTTTTGACAGCCAGAAATATTAATGCACAATTAGGGAGGACACCCCAAAAACACTGAGGAGTGCTAAAAATTATTTAGTAGATACTGCTGACAGATATGACTTTTGACAGCCAGAAATATTAATGCACAATTAGGGAGGACACCCCAAAAACACTGAGGTGTGCTACAAATTATTTAGTAGATACTGCTGACAGATATGACTTTTGACAGCCAGAAATATTAATGCACAATTATGGGGGACACCCCAAAAGCGCTGGGGAGTGCCAAATATGAAGAAAAAATAATAAACCTCTATCCTCCTCTCTGCACTAGCGATTTTGGTTAGAGCAATTGCAAGAACAATATTGTATTCTCTGTCCCTGCTCTAATTAGCCTATGACTACACCCTGCTCTCTCCCTCTGTCAAATGGCGATGGATTGCTGTGGAGGCGTGTATTTATAAAGTTGAAGTATCGCGAGAACCGAGTCCCGAGATCCGACAACGTCACAATGACGTTCGGCCTCGATTTGGATTCGGAATGGGCGGGAGAGTACCGAGCTGCTCAGCTCGGTACTCGGATACCCAAAGTTCGGGTGGGTTCGGTTCTCGGAGAACCGGACCCGCCCATCTCTAAAAATTAGGCTTGCAGACAGAGAACAAGGAAAGGCTGACATGTAACCTACAGGTGATATATAAGCACCAGATTAAAGTATGTGATTGTCCTAATAACATCTGGAGACATGTTCAAGAGTTTGTGCAGGAAGAGTTATTGGAGATATGTAGGTCATGCAACCATATTCTAATCGATTAAGAACTATGCTGGAGTTATGCATATTTTCTTTATTTTGTTGCAACCAAGAATTATGCTGGAGGGTGAAGGCGGTTTGAATAAAAAAGTTTATTTTTATAGAAATGGTCTGGCACCCAAATTATGAGATGTCTGTTTGCACTGCACCCTAAGTTACACCTGTGTCCCAGCACCCTAAGTTACACCTGCGTCCAGCACCCTAAGTTACACCTGCGTCCAGCACCCTAAGTTACACCTGTGTCCCAGCACCCTTAAAGAGAAGGAGGTGCACAACCTAACTCATGCACCACAACATCACACACAGTAATCGCGGGTTACATAAATAAGAAAGTCTAACTTTACCTTAGTGAAACACTCAGCAAGGAGTCTGTTCATTAACGGAAATGATAAAAGTCTTCTCAAGCAATTATTATTCTTACCTCTCTGCCTGCAAATTCTCATGGCACAAAGCCTGTTTTACAAAGTGCAATCGTCACATCCACCAATTCAGGCTCTCCACTCTCTGTACAGACCGAACTAACAAATACTTTTAGGCCCTGGATTACTCATCCAGAAGATTTATAAACCAGACACAAGGTTTTGTGTTTGCAAACAAACAAAAAACAGATTGCGCAGTACACAGCAAGAAACATGTCTGAAATCCTGTTCAGTGTCTCTCTCCTGAAGATAAGGTCACATTAGAGCACTTCAATGATACTGACTTTTATTGTATAAAAGCAGATAAAATAGTAACAATTTCATGGATGAAGGGGCTCATACACACAGGTGTTTATATTATACATTCAAAGGGCATTGGTAAAGCTTGGTAAATGTTTCAAAGCAGATAGTTGTAAAAATAATGAAAACTAATGGACCTGTACACACATACTTTATGAAACGTAGTCACTCAATCCCAACTTTGTCAACAGAGTTCAGAAGCGTCAACTTTTGTTTCACTATAATGGAACTCTATTGAGTACTTCGTACATTAAAGCATATCCACAGTGCGGATTAAACGTTCTGTTAAAACCACAATGTTCTGTCTAAGCTTTTACAAGGCCTTGTGTTTCAACAATGAACATATCCACCAGAGATCTCATTTATTACTTTAAGGATGATCAATATGTTTGCTCTTTATGGTTCATCAGCCGAGAGAGATTGGCCTATGCACCTGTAATACTGTTCCTCAGGGTAAAATAGCTGCTAAAAATAATTTCTTGGCAGCCCAAAATCTTACCGCTATCCAATATTTATGCACTGTTAATGCAGCACTTACAGGCAAAGATATTAACCTAGGTTTGATGAGACGAACTGTAGGAAAAGCAAACTATAAAATGCATGGTCAGCACAAAGAATTCAAATAATGTAATTCCAGCCCTTGCTGATATAAATATGCTATATGGTAAGGAAAAGGACATCAAGCTATAAAGACCATGGTACAGATTTAACATCCATAATAACACACTGCTTTGAGTTTTGCCTAAATTCCTAGTCATATGTCAGCTTTATGTGTAATTATGTAGTAAGTCCATAGTTGCTTACTCTACAGGGAGTCCGTGAGAACTCCCAAAAATGTGGGAGTCTCTGGGACTCCTGGGAGAGCAGGGAAACCTCCCGCATTGTGCCTTCTTTGTTGGTGAAGTGGGTGGGGGCATTCTGGCCTCGTTCCCCGATGTGATCAGCCAATAATGATATAGTTTGACAGGGGTGGAGCCTAATGATGTGACCCATGAAGCCACGCCCCCATGCCTGAGCCCCCTCCTGGATATCATACTGCCAAAGTTTGCAATTATGTGCAAGTACTGTAGAGCTTTATGAAAAATTACCCATGACTACATACAAATCAGCTTCAAATTGCTTTTTTTGGAACCGGTCAAAAATATTTCAAATACATACAAACAAAATATATTAATACCTGTAGATGTATATCTAGAATGTAATTATATGACATACCAGACACATTGATAAGAGGCAGGCGGTAAATGGCTGCTAGTCCTGGGGACACAGCAAATTTATCTTGTCAATCAAGAATCCCCTAGATCCTAGGTCAGTGGATCCCAAACTTTTTCAGTTCAAGGGAACTTTAAGGTTTCCATAATTTTTTCAAGGCACCCCTAAGCCAAAATAATTACCAAGTAGTCCCCTGCCTTGCTTACCACTGGCCCTGGCCGAGGCACTCCTGTGAGATCGCAGCGGTACCCCAAGGAGCCTAGCCGCAGTTTGGGAACCACTGTTGTCAACCTGTGATACATGTACTCCATAGGGTGCCACTAATAGATTCTAGGGGGTACTTCAGTCTGTTAAACGGCAGCTCATAACAACATTAAATATATTACAAGAATTTTAAAACTATCTTTGTTTAGCTTTGCTTATATTTGAACATTTAACTGCATGACTTAGTATAAATGTAAACAGATTGAGGCGTACTTTTAATACATTTACAGACATTAGGTGGTAGTATAGAGAAGTCCACTTTAAAGGGTGCATGTATAAACATATACCATAACGTGGGGTAACTATTAAAGACAGTTGAGAAACCCGGGCCCAGATGACATGGTGAGAGAAGTAAACAGGTTTCCCCCTGAATGCCAGCCCTTGTAAACAAGAGACTTACAGTCAAGGAGTTAAGAGATTAGTGTCCTGCTTCATTTTTGGGATGTAGTTGAAAAGTTGACAGTTAAAATGTCGACAGTCATAATGTGGACACAATGAGGTCAACTGTCAATGTCTAAATAGTCATAATGTCTGGACATAATGTAACAATGTAGACAGGGTTGTAAAGTTGACATTCAAAATATCGACATAAATTACAATAAATAAATGCAAGAAGTGGAAAAAAAAAACCCAAAACAAAACACTGTGCGCCCCCCAAACAGCTCTTAACTAACCCTAGTGCTGCCAGCCTAGTCTGGTACTAGCAAAATCAGGGGGACAAAATGCATGAGGTCTTCCCAATTTTAATCGTACTAGCACTAGGCTTTGCCAGCTTGACCTGGTTCCACTATAGCAGGGAAAAACTGCACCGTGGGGTACCCCTGCCATAATGTCAATCACAAAAAGGCAGATCAGCACAGGGCTGGATTCTCTAGGGACTTTAGGACAGCCCTGTGCCAATAGCACTAGGGCTCTTCCCAAACCGCTGGGGCGGTTGGTGTGGGGAAATATTAAGTATATAAATCCATTTTGTCCCTGGTTTAATACAGGTCCCTGCCATAAAGTCTTTGGGCATGCTGCTGCTTGTAGTACTACAAGCACCAGCATACCCATGGCTGCTAGGACGTCCTGGCACCCAGGGCTCGCTGGGATCTGTAGTGCACCAAGGAAAATTGAAAATAAAACACAGAAACAAGTGTAAAAATTATTTTAACTAATATAAAAACACCCCTACAACCGCACCCTCATTCACCCTCTATTTCTCACTTTCATCCAGGGAGGGGGGAAGGAACATGCTGCTTATTTTTTACATTTCTTCTGGGGAAGGGGGGAGGGGGTGGTTACCAGATATTTATATTTGAACACGTTTAGTAGTTTAAATTATTGTACATCATAAGCGCCCTCTCTGCCTCAATTTCAGTGATTTCATGTTATTTTATTGACAACTGAAGACAATACAATAATTTATTAGAAAAATATATATATATCTCCCCTATAATTCCTGTTATCACATTACCCCCAGGTTATTCCTGTTCTCACATTACCCCCCAGTTATTCCTGTTCTCACATTATCCTCCGGTCATTCCCAAGGCCTGATCAACCACTAGGCTGATCAGGCTGCACAGCCTGGGGCGCTGGGTCCCAGGGGGGCGCGGCGCTGCGGGTATTTATTTTTTTTGTTCATTAATTTTTTTTTCCGGGGTGGAGGTGGAGGTGGCGGCGATGAAAAGCATTGGTGGTCAGTGTCAGCAACAGGCAGCCAATCGCT